>QGSO01001401.1:0-45381 GCA_011037825.1 Carya cathayensis
ATCGGTTGTTTTTCATGGTTTTCGGATATGGGCCATTTTCTGGGAAAATGGCGAAGGTCTTGTGATCCATTTTCTGGGAAAATGGTGGTTTGGGCCATTATCGGGGATAATGGCGAGACTTGGTTTTTAAAGGTTATGTTTTACTATGGCGTGCGTGGAGAAAATATGGTTTGGGAGTTTTTGTGCCTTGGCATTCATTCATACTTGTTGTTTGAGTTTAATACTGTTTTTATCTAGTAGTGTTCTGGATTTTACTTACCTGCGGCACCATTTTTGGTACCGTAGATTTTGATGCAGTGTTCGAGGAGGAGGAGGAGGCTGAGCCCGAGGATGCGGCTCCGCCGGAGTTCTAGTTGGAGTTTATGCTTTATGTTTGGCTTTGAAACAATACTTATGTTTTGTAATATTTTATTATGTGCTTTTGAACATCTTTGTATTTTATTTAAGAAAAAAAATTCTGGTACTTAATATTAGACTTTGCTATCCGCTGCGTATTCTCTTGTGCACCGTGTCGCTTGCACACACTTGACACCCGTCGATGGGATGGTGACCCGGGTTGTCACCATCCGGACGTCCCGAACTCCCCGTGTGAGGACGTGGGGATTTGGGGGCGTCACAGGTCGTGTTCGTGTCTATACGGGTTAAATGGGTCATAACGGGTCGTGTTAATCTTTTCTTAGAATTCATTAACGGGTCATAACGGGTCGTGTCGTGTCAACCCGTTATCTTAATGGGTCGTTTTAGGGTTTAGAATTTTGACACGAAACTCTTAACGGGTCGTGTTCGTGTTGACCCATTAACTGTAATACACATGTCTCGACACGACACGAACACGACCCGTTAACACGATTTGACACCCCTATAGTCAAGTGGGAGTGATTTCAAGTATTGGTTCAAACCGGTTTTTAATGATGTCATCGACAATTTCTAATAATAATTTTGGTTCAAACCTCTTAACAATTTGATATCAAGGCTTCCCCAATCCAACACATTGAGTCTAGATATGTTTGAAAATCATTCAGATATAAGATTTTTTAGAAAAATAAGCAGAATTGGAATTTGATTAATAGGAAAATTAAACAGTTTATACGTAAGGAATTCTCAATCTCTCAAAGAAAACAATCTATTATATAATAATATTTTTTGGCTCCCCTAATTAACTGATTACTCTAGTGCTTAAGTGTGGTAAGTTGCAACAAACCAATTGAAAATTTGACTCCTAACTTGTAAACAAAATGGTTAACATTTTCTATTCCCCAAGAAACAATGCCAAAGCCAATACTCAAAACTCATAAGGGTAACTTTTATAAAGGACTCATGCTTAATCAAATCTTCATTTTTCGTCATGCAGCACTTCCATGTCAAGTATTCTCCCACGTTTTGGAAATTGAAGGTTCCCTGATGATCACTTCCATGCACATTACATTTAATCATATTTTTCATATAAAAAACAGATAGATGCATAAATGACTAAAGTGCATGTTTTATAGAGATCTCAGTTTGAGATGGAGGACAGCGATAGCATTAACATACCATAAACATGACAAAGAAGGAAAGCTTAGGTGGTTGACTGCATTCCCTTAATCAATATGAGATTTCATGATCACCTCGACATCGTCAATGGAATTGAGAGGTTTCAGGTACAAAATGGTGATCATCTTCTATTCCCAAAATAAACAATGCCAAGCCATTACTCAAAAGGACTAAGCTTTAAAGAGGTATTGCTGATGAATCGAATCTTCATTTCTTGTCATGCTGCGTTGCCAATCCTAAATTAATAAAATTGACAAAGGAATCTAAATCTGATCCCAAACCAAGAGCAGCATCATCCGGACATACTAAATGCATCCCCCATTCTTTCACTTCTACTTTCAGAGTTTGATAAGAATTCATTGTAATTGAAATCTTAATGAAGCTCTGATTATCCGAACTATTTGATTTCAAGCATTTGAAAAGCTGAGGAGTACGTGTATATGCCCAGTATACACTTGGCTTAACGAGATTGACTTCTGTGAAATCGTGAGAAAAACCTTCTAAAGAACCGTCATCTGTCTCAAAACATAAGCTAAAAACCACATTTGAAGTTTCCATGTGTGATAAATGTGTCAACTATTTTATATTCAACCTGTTTTCTAACTCATCTTCATGCAGAAATCAATACACGTGATAAGCAGCAACACTTATATGGTTAATGAAGTAATGAGGACCTGTAGTGCATTAAACAACATTCTAGCAGTATACTAAACGGCATCCTATGCAGTGCATCAAACGGTGCCGTCTTACTTAAAGGATGGGATGAAGGACAGCCGTCCAATTGATCTTTACCTCATGTATATATATGTGTGTTTCAGTTTAGGGTTAGAGAGTGTGTGATTCATTTTGTACAGCGGCCGTCTGAGAGGTTGGGGGATCCGAGTGAAAGAGAGAACTAGGGTTTGGTTGAGGGAAAGGGGAAAGCCAAATCTTGTGGTTTTTCTTGGCTCGATTGTAGTTCTATCTTTTACTATGGCGATTTGAACTTGCAGATTCATCAACAAAATGATCTCTGAGGCTGTTCCTGCCGTGGATGTAGGCCATTAGGGCCGAACCACGTAATCTCTATTTGTATCTTCTTCTTTCTTATTTCCTTGCATATTTCTTGCTCTTTTTACAGATTTATTTGCTTATCTTGTCATCTGGTTATCTTGTTATCATTATCTTATCATTAGTAATTCTCAACTGAGTTTCGGCTTTGATCAATATCTTATCATATTGAGATTCTTGATTTCGTTTATGTTTTTGAATCTATATATACATATTGTCATACTGAAATACTTGTGAAGATTTCTGTGTTGGGATCTTTGAGTTTTCTTGTATATTCGGATTTGAAACATAACAAGTGGTATCACGAGCTCAGGTTTTATGGGGACCACGAAATTTGATGTTGAGAAATTCACTAGGGAAAATGACTTTGGGTTGCTAGTCCAACAGGGCTTGCAGGATGCCCTCACCTGTGATAAAAAGGCCTCTTCCTCGAATGAGGAAGGAAAAATGGAGGTCCAGAAGGACATTCTCCAAAAAGCCCATAGTGCTCTGATCCTTTCTCTAGGAGATAAGGTATTAAGGGAAGTAGCTAGTGAAGAAATTGTTGCTGGTATCTGGTTAAAACTTGAACACCTCTATATGACAAAATCTTTGGCTAATAGACTCTATAAGAAAACTAGGCTATATACTCTTAAGATGGTTTCTGGAACTTCGATAGGAGAACATCTAGACACTTTTAATAAGATTATATTAGACCTAGCTAATATAGATATTAAGGTGGAGGATGAGGATCAAGCAATCCTCTTATTGAGTTCATTGGATTCCTCATATCAGAACCTTAAGGAAACCATGATGTATGGTAGAGATACAATATCTCTAAATGAAGTACAATCTGTACTTCATGCTAGGGAATTACAAAATAAAGAAAATACCAAACAAGAACATGGTGAGGGACTGTCTGTTAGGGGAAGATCAGAAAAAAGAGGCAAGAAAAGTAAAACAGATAGCAAGAAAGGTAGGTCTAAGTCTAAAGGAAAATAGTTAAAGTGTTTCCTATGTCATAAAGAAGGACATTTCAAGAGAGATTGTCCTGATAGGAAAACTCAAGTAGGAAATAAAAAGAAAGAGGATGGGGATGTTGCAGTGGTGTCAGATGGGTATGATAGTGCTGAAGTATTGAATATATCTGACATTGGTCATGAAAAGGAGTGGATTTTAGATTCAGGTTGTTCTTTTCATATGTGTCCCAATAGGGACTGGTATGAAACATTTTCTGAATTGGATGGTGGGCATGTAATCCTAGGGAATAATAAATCCTGTAAGATAATGGGAATTGGGTGTATAAGACTAAAATTACATGATGGGATGGAAAGACTTTTGAGGGAGGTCAGATTTATACCTGACCTAAAGAGAAATTTGATTTCTCTTGATATGCTTGATAATTCAGGTTATTCTTTTAAGTCTGAATCAGGGGTCCTTAGAGTTACTAAAGGTTCTCTCACTATTATGAAAGGGGTGATAAAGAATGGCCTTTACACCTTAATTGGCAAAACCATTGTAGGGGAAGCATCCCCTGTACAGAATGCAATTGAGAAAAAATCTGTGCTCTGGCACAGGAGGTTAGGGCATGTTAGTCAAAAGGGTCTTTTAGAACTACAAAAACAGGGCTTGCTGAAAGATGCAGACCTGGAAAATTTACCTTTCTGTGAAGATTGTGTCTATGGAAAGGTTAAAAGGGTTAGTTTTAAAAGGGCAACTCATAGGACTACTCAAACCCTAGATTATGTACATGCTGACCTTTGGGGGCCTTCTAGAGTAACTTCTCATGGTGGAGGGAATTATTTCCTCTCCATCATTGATGATTACTCTAGGAAGGTATGGATTTACATTCTTAAACATAAGAGTGATACCTTTGAAAGGTTTAAAGAATGGAAATCCTTAGTTGAGAAACAGGTAGACAGAAAATTGAAAACCTTAAGAACTGATAATGGGTTAGAATTTCTGTCAACAGAATTTAATAATTTCTGTCAAAAGGAAGGGATTCTAAGACACAAAACTGTTAGAGAAACCCCTCAACAGAATGGTCTAGCTGAAAGGATGAATAGGACCATTCTAGAGAGGGTAAGATGCATGTTGTCAAATGCTGGGTTACCTAAGACCTTTTGGGCTGAAGCTGTTTCTACAGCTGTCCATTTAATTAATAGGTGTCCATCTTCTGCCATAGACTTTAAAACACCACAAGAAATGTGGACTAGGAAACCTCCCAGTTATGATTACCTTAGAATTTTTGGGTGCACAGCTTATGCACACTCAAAAACTGATAAGTTAGACCCTAGGGCACTAAAGTGCATTTTTGTGGGATATCCTGAGGGAGTCAAGGGGTATAAACTATGGATAGACAAACCTGGCAGAAATAAATGTATAATTAGCAGGGATGTGATCTTTAATGAATCCCAAATGGCTCATGTACAAGATACAGAGGTAGAAAAAGGACCTGTTAGCAAAGAGGGTAATGTACAGATTGAGGTGGAGAGAAGAAACACCTCAACAGAGATGAACACTGGGGAAGTCAGCAACTCTGATGATCAAATTTCAGAGGACTTAGATAAACCAGGTTCTGACTCTTATATTTTAGTAAGAGATAGGAAGAAAAGAATTATAAAACCACCTGTTAGGTATGGTCATGCAGAACTTACAGCTTTTGCTTTGACCATTGCTGAAGAGGTTGTGTATCAAGAACCAAGGACATATAAAGAAGCCATTGCAAGCAAGGATGCCACTAAGTGGATACTTGCTATGCAAGAAGAAATGGAATCTTTAAATAAAAATAAAACTTGGGATTTAGTTACAAAGCCTTCTGGGGTTAAGTTGGTTGGATCCAAGTGGATTTTAAAAAAAAAGAGAAGGCATACCAGGGATAGAAGGAACTAGATTTAAGGCAAGATTAGTGGCTAAAGGTTTCACTCAAAGAGAGGGAATAGATTTTAATGAGATATTCTCCCCTGTGGTTAAACATAGTTCCATTAGATTGCTTTTATCTTTCATTGCTTATCATGATTTGCACTTGGAACAATTGGATGTAAAAACTGCTTTTCTACATGGAGAACTGGAAGAGGTAATTTACATGCAACCTCCTGAGGGGTTTACTAAGGATATTAACTCTGATCAAGTATGTTTGCTTAAAAAATCTCTATATGGTTTAAAACAATCACCTAGACAATGGTATAAGAGATTTGATACTTACATGCATGAAAATGATTTTAAAAGAAGCTGTTATGACAGCTGCGTTTATTAGAAGGATGTTAATGGAATATTAATATATTTGTTGCTTTATGTAGATGATATGTTGGTAGCATGTAAAGATCCTGATTTGATTAAACAGTCTAAGTGCATGTTAAAATCTGAGTTTGATATGAAGGAACTAGGACCAGCTAGTAGAATTTTAGGAATGGATATTATAAGAAATAGACCAGAGCGATGTCTGTTTCTATCTCAAAGAAATTATCTATCTAAAATTCTTAAAATATTTGGTATGGACCAAGTTAAACCTGTAAGCACACCTCTAGGTCAACATTTCAAACTGTCCACTACTCAAGCCCCACAAACTGAATCTGAAATGGAGTTTATGCACCAAATACCTTATGCTAGTATGGTAGGAAGTGTGATGTATGCAATGGTCTGTACAAGACCTGATCTTACCTATGCTGTCAGTGTTGTTAGTAGGTTTGTGAGTAACCCTGGTAAGGCACACTAGCAGGCTATTAAGTGGCTATTAAGATACATTTTAGGAACCACTGTTTTGGGCTTGAAATATGGGAATAATGTTAAAGAGGGTTGTGAATTGGAAGGGTTTGTAGATGCTGATTATGCTAGTAGTATGGATACTAGAAAATCTTTAACAGGATATGTTTTTACTGCTTTTAGGGGGGCTCTTAGTTGGAAGTCAAATTTGCAATCTGTTGTAGCCTTGTCTACAACAGAGGCTGAGTATATAGCTATGACAGAAGCAATAAAGGAAGCCATATGCCTGAATGGTATATCACATGAATTAGGTATTTTTAAAGGAAATATAATTGTACATTGTGATAACCAGAGTTCGATATACTTGGCTAAAAATCAAGTATATCATGAACGGTCTAAGCATATAGATGTTAGGCTTCATTTTGTAAGGGATGTAATTGAGTCTAAAGAAGTTGGAGTGGAGAAAATTCCAACTGAGGAAAATCCCTCAGATATGATGACTAAGTCCTTGCCATTAGCAAAGTTCAGACACTGTCTGAACTTAATTAATGTGAAAACTGTTGGGGTCCCTTAGTAGAGGGACAAAGCAGGAACAACCAATATGAGAGTAGAATAGGAATGATGAATAAAATATTGTCAAGGTGGAGAATTGTGATAAATGTGTCAACTATTTTATATTCAACCTGTTTTCTAACTCATCTTCATGCAGAAATCAATACACGTGATAAGCAGCAACACTTATATGGTTAATGAAGTAATGAGGACCTGTAGTGCATTAAACGACATTCCAGCAGTATACTAAACGGCATCCTATGCAGTTCATCAAACGGTGCCGTCTTACTTAAAGGATGGGATGAAGGACAGCCGTCCGATTGATCTTTACCTCATGTATATATGTGTGTTTCGGTTTAGGGTTAGAGAGTGTGTGATTCATTTTGTACAGCGGCCGTCTGAGAGGTTGGGGGATCCGAGTGAAAGAGAGAACTAGGGTTTGGTTGAGGGAAAGGGGAAAGCCAAATCTTGTGGTTTTTCTTGGCTCGATTGTAGTTCTATCTTGTACTATGGCGATTTGGCCTTGCAGATTCATCAATAAAATGATCTCTGAGGCTGTTCCTGCCGTGGATGTAGGCCATTAGGGCTGAACCACGTAATCTCTGTTTGTATCTTCTTCTTTCTTATTTTCTTGCATATTTCTTGCTCTTTTTACATATTTATTTGCTTATCTTGTCATTTGGTTATCTTGTTATCATTATCTTATCATTAGTAATTCTCAACTGAGTTTCGGCTTTGATCAATATCTTATCATATTGAGATTCTTGATTTCGTTTATGTTTTTGAATCTATATATACATATTGTCATACTGAAATACTTGTGAAGATTTCTATGTTGGGATCTTTGAGTTTTCTTGTATATTCGGATTTGAAACATAACACCATGAATAGCCGAGGAATTGAAGTAGCTTCAGGGGAATGGAATTGATGAAAATCACAAACAATAAAGATAGCACAACCTATCACCGACATCGTATTACCACCCAACTCTATCTGTAAAGAGGAGCCATTACTTTTATTGTGAACCCACTCCGGGATTCTAGATCCCAATGACCACCCTTTTATCAACACCTGTAAAATAATCCCCAAAAGGAGATGTTAATTGCTGCACAAATTAAGCTATTTTTGTTTTGGTGGATGTCGACTTCATGTTTTGTTTATGTCAACAACACCCTACGTATATTTACGTGTGTTCTTTTCTAAATTAAAGAAGAGAGAGAGATAGGGAGACTCACGCTATTGCCAAGAGCTGGGAGTGGGCTTAAATTAATTTGCAGTGCTTCTACCTCAAGCATTTCTTCCGTCTCATATTCTACAGGTGATCCGATATCATAGCTGGGATATGAGCTTTGTTTCGGCAAAGAGCAGTTATCAATGAACATGGCCAAATCTCTTGATTCACGTGGCATTCTCTTTCCTCCTTTGAGTTCAAAGAAACGGATGCTCTTGGGGATTAGCTTGATAGATGTGATTTGTGTTATAGCAGTTTCGTATGCCTTAAATTCGTTCAAACATTCCAACCTACTCAGGTCTGGAAATTTCTCTAGTCTTGACCAACCATCCAAACGGAGACTTTCACGAGATGACAAACTACAAATAACACTCGGAAAAATTGAAATGTTATTGCAACCTCTTAAATATAATTCGCGAAGGCCTGAAACTCATAAACGATGATGGTAAGCATAACTTGTCTGTAATTAGTAGTCTTGTAAGACATTCGTTTGAACTCAAATGTTTTAGTCCTTTGAGAACTACGATGGATGGTGGACCTCACACGTGCTTCTACAGTATGAAAAGTTGATTTTCTCAAGATTTGGGGCTCTACTCAAATATGGTGTTTTAATCAAGTTCCTAGAACCACTCAAATCTAATTCCTTCAAATTGTCAAAAACCTGTTATAAACAAACAATTAGTTATAAATTAGATCAAAATATGACTATTTTAACTTATTTGGAAAATATATGAAGAGGGATTATTAAGAAGATCAATACGTATTTATACGAATGAAAAGCTTACCATCGATCCCTTCCATAGTTGTTTGATTTCGGTGCCACGCATTATTATTTTTTGTAGTCGTTTGAGAACTTTGATGGATGGGTGAACCTTACACAAGCTTTTACAGTATGAAAAGTTTATTATCTCAAGTTTTGGGTCTCCACTCAAATCTGGTGTTTCAATCAAGTTCTTTCAACCCATCATATATAAGTACTTCAAATTGTCTAAACCCTGCTATAAAGAAACAAGTAGTTATAAATTAGATCAAAATATGAATATATTAACTTATTTGGAAAATATATGAATGAGGTTGTTAAGAAGAATACATATTTATACGAGTGAGAAACTTACCACCAACCCCTTCCATAGTTGTTTTATTCGGGTGCGAGACATTCTTAATTCTTGTAGTCGTTTGAGCACTTTGATCACTTTGAAGGATGGGTGGACCTTACACAAGCTTCTACACCATGAAAAGTTTATCATCTCAAGATTTGGGGTTCCACTCAAATCTGGTGTTCTAATCAAGTTCCTAGAATGACTCAGATCTAATTCCTTCAAATTGGGTAAAACCTGTTATAAACAAACAAGTAGTTATAAATTAGATCAAAATATGAATATATTAACTTATTTGGAAAAAGACAGGAAGGGAGATTATTATGAAAAATATGTATTTATAAGTGTGAGAAACTTACCACCAACCCTTTCCATAGTTGTTTGATTCGGGTGCAAGACATATTTAATCTTTGTAGTCGTTTGAGCTTTTTGATAAATGGGTGGACCTTACACCAGCTTCTACAACCTGAGAAATTTATTTTCTCAAGATTTGGAGCTCTACTCAAATCTGGTGTTTTAATCAAGTTCTCACAAAAACTCAGATCTAATTCATTCAAATTGGGTAAAACCTCTTATAAACAAACAAATAGTTATAAATTGAATCAAAATATGAATATATTAACTTATTTGGAAAAAGACAGGAATGGAGATTATTATGAAAAATATGTATTTATAAGTGTGAGAAACTTACCTCCAAACACTTCCCTAGTTGTTTGATTCCGGTGCCAAACATATGTAATCTTTGTAGTCGTTTGAGCTTTTTGATGGATGGGTGGACCTTACACAAGCTTCTACAATATGTGAAGTTTATTATCTCAAGATTTGGGGCTCTACTCAAATCTAGTGTTTTAATCAAGTTCGTACAAGAACTCAGATCTAATTCCTTCAAATTGGGTAAAACCTGTTATAAACAAACAAATTGTTATAAATTAAATCAAAATATGAATTTATTAATTTATTTGGAAAAAGATAGGAAGGGAGATTATTAAGATGAATGCGTATTTATATGAGCGAAAAACTTACCATCAACCTTGTACATAGTTGTTTGATTTCTGTGCTAGACATATTTAATCTTTGTAGTCGTTTGAGCTTTTTGATAGATGGGTGGACCTTACACAAGTTTCTACAATATGAGAAGTTTATTATCTCAAGATTTGGGGCTCTATTCAAATTTGGCATTTCAATCAAGTTCTCACAAAAACTCAGATCTAATTCCTTCAAATTGGGTAAAATCTGTTATAAACAAACAAATAGTTATAAATTGGATCAAAATATGAATATATTAACTTATTTGGAAAAAGACGGGAAGGGAGATTATTATGAAAAATATGTATTTATAAGTGTGAGAAACTTACCACCAATCCCTTCCATAGTTGTTAGATTCCGGTGCCAAACATATTTAATCTTTGCAGTCGTTTGAACTTTTTGATGGATGGGTGGACCTTACACAAGCTTCTACAACCTGAAAAATTTATTTTCTCAAGATTTGGGGCTCTACTCAAATCTGGTGTTTTAATCAAGTTCGTAGAACCACTCATATCTAATTCCTTCAAATTGGGTAAAACTTGTTATAAACAAACAAGTAGTTATAAATTGGATGAAGATATGAATATGTTAATTTATTTGAAAAAAGACGGGAGGGGAGATTATTATGAAAAATATGTATTTATAAGTGTGAGAAACTTACCACAAACCCCTTCCATAGTTGTTTGATTCCGGTGCCAAGCATTATTATTTTTTGTAGTCATTTGAGAACTTTGATTGATGGGTGAACCTTACACAAGCTTTATCTACAACTTGAGAAGTTTATTATCTCAAGATTTGGGGCTCCACTCAAATTTGGCATTTCAATCAAGTTCTCACAAAAACTCAGATCTAATTCATTCAAATTGGGTAAAACCTCTTATAAACAAACAAATAGTTATAAATTGAATCAAAATATGAATATATTAACTTATTTGGAAAAAGACAGGAATGGAGATTATTATGAAAAATATGTATTTATAAGTGTGAGAAACTTACCTCCAAACACTTCCCTAGTTGTTTGATTCCGGTGCCAAACATATGTAATCTTTGTAGTCGTTTGAGCTTTTTGATGGATGGGTGGACCTTACACAAGCTTCTACAATATGTGAAGTTTATTATCTCAAGATTTGGGGCTCTACTCAAATCTAGTGTTTTAATCAAGTTCGTACAAGAACTCAGATCTAATTCCTTCAAATTGGGTAAAACCTGTTATAAACAAACAAATTGTTATAAATTAAATCAAAATATGAATTTATTAATTTATTTGGAAAAAGATAGGAAGGGAGATTATTAAGATGAATGCGTATTTATATGAGCGAAAAACTTACCATCAACCTTGTACATAGTTGTTTGATTTCTGTGCTAGACATATTTAATCTTTGTAGTCGTTTGAGCTTTTTGATAGATGGGTGGACCTTACACAAGTTTCTACAATATGAGAAGTTTATTATCTCAAGATTTGGGGCTCTATTCAAATTTGGCATTTCAATCAAGTTCTCACAAAAACTCAGATCTAATTCCTTCAAATTGGGTAAAATCTGTTATAAACAAACAAATAGTTATAAATTGGATCAAAATATGAATATATTAACTTATTTGGAAAAAGACGGGAAGGGAGATTATTATGAAAAATATGTATTTATAAGTGTGAGAAACTTACCACCAATCCCTTCCATAGTTGTTAGATTCCGGTGCCAAACATATTTAATCTTTGCAGTCGTTTGAACTTTTTGATGGATGGGTGGACCTTACACAAGCTTCTACAACCTGAAAAATTTATTTTCTCAAGATTTGGGGCTCTACTCAAATCTGGTGTTTTAATCAAGTTCGTAGAACCACTCATATCTAATTCCTTCAAATTGGGTAAAACTTGTTATAAACAAACAAGTAGTTATAAATTGGATGAAGATATGAATATGTTAATTTATTTGAAAAAAGACGGGAGGGGAGATTATTATGAAAAATATGTATTTATAAGTGTGAGAAACTTACCACAAACCCCTTCCATAGTTGTTTGATTCCGGTGCCAAGCATTATTATTTTTTGTAGTCATTTGAGAACTTTGATTGATGGGTGAACCTTACACAAGCTTTATCTACAACTTGAGAAGTTTATTATCTCAAGATTTGGGGCTCCACTCAAATTTGGCATTTCAATCAAGTTCTCACAAAAACTCAGATCTAATTCATTCAAATTGGGTAAAACCTCTTATAAACAAACAAATAGTTATAAATTGAATCAAAATATGAATATATTAACTTATTTGGAAAAAGACAGGAATGGAGATTATTATGAAAAATATGTATTTATAAGTGTGAGAAACTTACCTCCAAACACTTCCCTAGTTGTTTGATTCCGGTGCCAGACATATGTAATCAATGTAGTCGTTTGAGCTTTTTGATGGATGGGTGGACCTTATACAAACTTCTACAACATTAGAAGTTTATTTTCTTAAGTTTTGGGGCTTTTGTCAAATTTGGCATTTCAATCAAGTTCTCACAAAATCTCAGATCTAATTCCATCAAATTGAGTAAAACCTGTTATAAACAAACAAATTGTTATAAATTGGATCAAAATATAAATATATTAACTTATTTGGAAAAAAAGGGGAAGAGAGATTATTATGAAAAATATGTGTTTATAAGTGTGAGAAACTTACCACCAACCCCTTCCATAGTTGTTTGATTCTGGTGCAAGACATATTTAATCTTTGCAATCGTTTGAGCTTTTTGATAGATGGGTGGACCTTACACAAGCTTTTACAATGTGAGAAGTTTATTATCTCAAGATTTGGGGCTTTACTCAAATTTGGCATTTCAATCAAGTTCTCACAAAAACTCATATCTAATTCCTTCAAATTGGGTAAAACCTGTTATAAACAAACAAGTAGTTATAAATTGGATCAAAATATGAATATTATTAACTTATTTGGAAAAAGATGGGAAGGGAGATTATTAAGATGAATGCGTATTTATATGAGCGAAAAACTTACCATCAACCTTGTACATAGTTGTTTGATTTCTGTGTTAGACATATTTAATCTTTGTAGTCGTTTGAGCTTTTTGATAGATGGGTGGACCTTACACAAGCTTCTACAATATTTGAAGTTTATTATCTCAAGATTTGGGGCTCCACTCAAATCTGGCGTTTCAATCAAGTTCTTATAAAAACTCAGATCTAATTCCTTCAAATTGGGTAAAACCTGTTATAAACAAACAAGTAGTTATAAATTGGATCATATATTAACTTATTTGGAAAAAGACAGGAAGGGAGATTATTATGAAAAATATGTATTTATAAGTGTGAGAAACTTACCACCAACCCATTCCATAGTTGTTTGATTATGATGCCAGACATGCCAGACATAATTAATCTTTGTAGTCGTTTGAGTTTTTTGATGGATGGGTGGATCTTACACAAGCTTCTACAATATGAGAAGTCTATTTCCTCAAGTTTTGGGGCTTTTGTCAAATTTGGCATTTCAATCAAGTTCTCACAAAATCTCAGATTTAATTTCTTCAAATTGGGTAAAACCTGTTATAAACAAATAAGTTGTTATAAATTAAATCAAAATATGAATATATTAACTTATTTGGAAAAAGACAGGAAGGGAGATTATTAAGATGAATGCGTATTTATATGAGCGAAAAACTTACCATCAACCCCGTCCATAGTTGTTTGATTCCTGTGCTAGACATATTTAATCTTTGTAGTCGTTTGAGCTTTTTGATAGATGGGTGGACCTTACACAAGCTTCTACAAAATGCAAAGTTTATTATCTCAAGATTTGGGGCTCCACTCAAATTTGACATTTCAATCAAGTTCTCACAAATACTCAGATATAATTTCTTCAAATTGGGTAAAATCTGTTATAAACAAACAATAAAGGACATCCAAGCCATTTTAGGAACTGCAACTTATCGCTTGGCATGTATTCTAAAGGATTTCCAGACCATTTTATACGTCCAAGAAAATCATTGAAATAAAGTAATCTCAAATTTCTCATCTTTGAGAATGCTTTGGCGTTAATTATATCGCCATGATTTTCTACAAGCGTACCAAGAAAACCGAGGGCTATGCCTTCAATTGCATCAGTTCCCTAGTAACCAAGAACAACGGATTAGCAAGAATTAGGAAGAAAATATACCTTTTTATATTAATCTCTACACTAATCAACTTACAGTATCATTTTTCAGTACGTGAAAGACATCTTTAGGATGAGTTTCATCCTACTACGTCGTCCAGCTTCTTGAGGACATTCGCGGTGAACTATTTGCCAACCCATTTTTTTTAGCAAATCATGCATGGTCAACCTTTCTTTAAAGTATACGTCATCTTCTGATGTGCTTACGAGGCACTTTTCGAAGAGAACCTTAATGTCGTTGACCGTATATATTTCCTTAAAATTTACATCTGTACATTCAGAAAAACATGCCACATCCAAAAACAATTTTTGCTGCCATTCCTCCAGCCCATCAAAACTTATTTGAAGTATATCAAAAATTTCTTTTCGAGGATTTCCTTCTAGATGATCCCTAGCATCTTTCCATATCTCTTTTGTTTTCTTATATAAGGAGGGAGCCAAAACTTTAAGCGCTAAAGGAAGGCCTCCAGCATAATTCACAAAATCATTAGATAAAACCTTGTAATCCTCTGGAGGATGGGTTTCGTCGAAGGCTGACAAACTAAAGAGCTGCAAAGCATCGTCGGGTTCTAGCAGCTGAACCGCACACATACCATCCACTTTATTTCTTATCAACAGATGACTATCTCTGCATGTTATAATCACCCTACTACCTGGACCAAACCAATTCTGATTCCCTGCTAATGCCGCTAGTTGCTCGTCACTATCCACATTATCAAGGACGATAAAAACTTTTTTATTCTGCATCGACCTTGTTATCATCTCAATTCCTTCGTGAGGATCCGATACTTCTATATGTTCTTGCATGATCACAGAAAGAAGTTGCATTTGTAAAGAAGCTAGATCACGAGGTCTAGATTTTTCTCTCATGAAAGAAATAATGCGTCTTCCTTCAAATCGACAATTAGAAGAAACTCTATCATAAATTATTTTGGCCAGCGTTGTCTTACCAATGCCACCCATCCCATAAATTCCTACGAAGCGAACATCATTCGATTCCATATGCAATAAGTTCATCATTTCCTCTACACGGGAATCTATTCCAATAAATTTCTTGTTATCATGAAGTGAGGATCTAGAATTGATCAACTCACGAGATATATTACCACTGATTTCTTGTATGATTTCTGGTTCGAACCTGTAAATTGATGATCAATTAATATTGACTAGACCTGAATTGACATGATAAAAAAATGCTTCAGCTGATAATTAGCATTGTTTACTACAGAAATCAAAGCACTTTAATTTATACTTCACTATTTTCCCTCTTGCAACGCTCGAGCTGTCAGACCAGATCACAATGTAAACATTTAAAAAAATATAAATGTCATGAGTAGAATCAGTAGATAGATAGTTGTTAATTGCTTGCTAGCTGTCAATGGAAGAAGAAGCGAACATCATTCAATTCCATATCCAATAAGTTCATCATTTCCTCTTCACGGGAGTTTATTCCAACAAGTTTCTGGTAATCATGAATTATATATATATTGTATAATTGTAGAATATTATTCCCGAGTTTTTGTAAAATTGTTGACTCTTACTTGTAATTTGATAGAACAATTACTATAGACGAGACCTGAATAGGGACGAACAAGAAAAAAAACTCTTTTAACTTATAATTAGAATATTTAGCATTGTTTAGTAGAATCAATCATCTATTATTTGCAGATGATTGTGTTTTATTTGGAAAGGCTAGTGTGGAGGAATGGAGAAAACTGAAAGGGATTCTTAGCAAATATGAGAGATCGAGCTTCTAGACAATTTTTAAACAAGGAAAAGACAGCTATGCTTTTCAGTTCAAACACTGATTCAGAAAATAGAAGAAAGATTTTAAGGGAAGGAGGGGATCTGGTGAAAGGGAACTATGAAAGATACTTGGGGCTTCCCACTCTGGTGGGTAAATATAAGTATAACACCTTTAGGTGTTTAAAAGGAGTTCGGCAAAAAATAAATAACTGGAAGAATTCTTTTCTCTCGAGTGCAGGGAAAGAAATTATGATAAAGGCTGTTCTGCAGGCTATTGTATCCTATACTATGAGTGTATTCAAGCTGCCAAAGAAGCTAATTTGCAAAGAACTTAATGGATGCTTGCCAAGTTTTGGTGGGGTAATCAACAAAGAGAATGCTGTATCCAATGGTGGAGCTGGAAGAAAATGGGGCAATCAAAACAAAATGGAGGGGCGGGGTTCAGAGACCTAGAGAATTTCAACTTAGCTTTGTTGGCAAAGCAAGGTTGGAGAATACTTCAGAATCCTTCTTCTTTAACTACTAAGATCTACAAGGAAAAGTAATTTAGAAATTTTTCACTGTTGGAGGTAAAACTGGGCAATACACCCTCCTTGATATGGAGAAGTGTTTGGAGTTCTATGGGATTGCTTCAAGAAGGACTCAGGTGGAGGGTGGGGAATGGTAACAAGATCTAGATATGGGGTCAAAAATGATTGTCCACCCCATCTTCATCCTGTGTGCAGTCTCCAATTGCAATATTGAATGATGATGCTAAGGTGAGTGAACTTATGGTTGAGGATAAGAAGGAATGGAATGAAAATTTAATCAGAACTATCTTTATGAAGGAAGAAGCTGATCAAATATCCTGAATTCCTTTGAGCAGAAGGGATATAGAGGATAAATTGGTATGGGGTACTTCCAAAGAAGGCTTGTTCAATGTCAAGAGTGCTTACTTCTTGGAACAAGAAACATCAAAAGCTGTACAAGGGGAATATTCAAGAGGGGCAGAGTCAGATAGCAGATGGAAGTATAAATGGAACCTGAATTTACCTGGAAATATGAAAGTGTTTATGTGGAAGGCAGGTAATGAGCTGCTAGCTACAAGAAGAAATCTTTTTGTAAGGAAAGTAATTGATGAACCAAAGTGCCCAATTTGTTTTCAAGAGGAAGAAATTGTAAGGTATGTTCTATGGCATTGTCCTGCTGCAAATGATGTTTGGGCAATGTATTTAAAAACCATGCAGAAATGGAGGACAACAGAAGAAGATCTGTTGAGTTTATGGGAGAAGTTGTCACATAAGCTAATCAAGCTTGAGATGGAAGAGATAGTAGCTATCATGAGGAGCCTATGGATTCGAAGAAATACGTTCATTTTTGAAAAGAAATTTCTCTGTTCAAGCAGTGTCATCAAATCAGCAAGAGAAGCTTTGAGTGAATTTCAACTAGCTCAGTCTATATCAGAAAGACAGGAGGGGAGTAACAATAATGGAGTAGGAGGTGAGCAACAATGGAGACCACCAGAGCAGAGTTATATTAAGGTCAATTTGGATGCAGCTTTGGATGGTAAAGTA
Organism: Carya cathayensis; assembly: GCA_011037825.1. Taxonomy (NCBI): domain Eukaryota; kingdom Viridiplantae; phylum Streptophyta; class Magnoliopsida; order Fagales; family Juglandaceae; genus Carya; species Carya cathayensis. Next base: position 17,614 of record QGSO01001401.1, read on the forward strand.
AGGAATATGGGGTTAGGAGTGATAATCAGAAATGAAAAGGGAGAGGTTATGGCAGCTTGCTATGATCATAGACCAAATATAGAACAACCAGCTATAGCAGAGTGTTATGCTTTGAGAAAACCATGAATTTATGCAGGGATCTCAACTTTAACAAAGCAATATTAGAGGGAGATGCACGCGTCATTATCAATGCAATGAATGATACAAGGGAAGTTTTATCTTATTTTGGCAGCATCATTGAAGATACGAAGATGGTCCTTTGAGGTTGGAATGGATGGAAGGTTCAATATGCACATAGAAGCACCAATACAGTAGCCCACAAACTAGCAAAGGCTTCTTTACAATCAAAGGAGGAGATGGTGTGGATTGAAGAGGCACCAGTTTTTGTTTTAGTTAGTTTACAGAAAGACAAAAATTGTATTGAACAACAGTTATATGAATGAATGGGGAAAATTTCATTTTCAAAAAAAAAAAAAAAAAAAAAAAGAGAAAAGCATTGTTTGGTAGAAAAATTATAAATGTCATAAGTAGATAGATAGATAGATAGATAGATGTTAATAACAACACTAACAATAACAACAGCAACAACACTAGCTAGTCTTGACTATATTATTATTTTGATCTCAAAGAGGACTAAATGTTACCTGTCCCCATTTATGTGGTCTCCGGCAATAGTACCGACTTTTCTGCAAGCATTTCTCCATGTATCAATCTCTTTGCTGTCTATGTTGGGATTTGTTTCATGTGTGGCGAAAGCCTTTTTAAAAGTCCCTCTTTGATTTCTTACATCTGAAGGATCCACATGGTAGAAAATAGGAAAAATTGTGAGATTCTTCTTTTCCTTCCATTCAACGATCTCGGCAAGTTCCCTGAGGCACCATTTGGAAGAAGCATAATTTGCTGAAAAAATGACGATGGCGTATTGGGATTCTTGAATTGCTTGCTGAAGCTCTTGAGAAATGCATTTTCCTTTCTTGAGTGATTTGTCATCCCTAAAGACTTGAATACCTCTCCGTTTTAAATCAACATATAGATGAGCCGTAAAACTCTTGCGAGTGTCTTTGCCTCGGAAACTAAGAAAAACATCATGTGTCAATCGAGGCGTCGAGGAAGAAGGTGAGGAAGAGGATATGATTTTTTCATCTTCTTCCGAACAAGATGAATTGTCTCTCTTTCTTTTCTTAGTATCTTCGGAATTTGTAGATGAAGAGGGTCTTTGAGTGGCCATGAATATTGCAGTGCGAGAGATTTAGAAGCTTAATTGTGGAAGGTGGGAATATTGGTAATTTGCGGGATTAGACTATGAGCAGAACACTGAAGAGATGATGAGGTGATCTGTATGTATACATAGAAGCTAGCCATGGAGTACTAGTACTGGTCGACCTGAGCAGGAAAGTTCCGGGAAGATGCAGCATCAACTTCTGTTATGGAATGCATTGATTACAAGCGCGTACGTAGGTAATTTCCAGGTGGCTTCCACTGGTCGACCTGAGCAGGAAAGTTCCAGGAAGATGCAGCATCAACTTCTGTTATGGAATGCATTGATTACAAGCGCGTACGTAGGTAATTTCCAGGTGGCTTCCACCCACTTCGGAACTTTTTGACTATAAAACACAAATAAGCATGGAGACTTTTATAAAACCCAACTCAAGTATGGATTATGTTAGTAGTACAAGGATAACTACTAAAATAGATTTTCAAGATAAAAACTGTGTGATCAACTAAAAACTGTGATCAACGTCCATATTTATCCAGTCTAATCACAAGTATCACATTGATCGTTCTCCTTAATTTCTTAGTCATGATCCAGAAGAAGATTAAAATCAAACGCATAAAAGAAATAATTTCTTTGAATGACATGAAAAGGTTCTATCAACTCTTCCTACATTTCATTAAAACGCGTACTTTAGGCCTATGAATGCATACGAAATGAAGAATTTGCGCAACTTCCTGCAATTCATTAAAAGTTCATGTTGACTGACTTGGCTAAATTTTTCAGAGGAAGAAGAAATTCATTTTATTTAGTAGCTACTTAATTTTTTTGAATGACTAGAACCAACTTTCTGACCGACCTTGTGACCTGCCTATGTGTTTACGGAGAGAGAACTTCCTGCCACACTTTCTAAATCTACTTTTTCTTTTTAAAAATATAAACTTGCGTTTTAAATAATGCAATTCTTTTTAAAATTAAGTTTCTTGCCTATTTAAAATATGGACAATGCTAGGGTGGTTACTATATGTGTTTGCCAAATATGTATATACAAATGAGTTTTTTTTTTTTATTTTTCTTTAATCATTTTTTAAATATCCTTAACCATTAAAAATAAATAAAAAAATATAAATTCACTAATAGTCATTTTCTCAACCATTAAATAAAATAAAAATAAAAATAGATGAGTGGGCACATTTGGTAGACATATTTGAGTCATACTATCATTTTTTTAAAAATATTATCACATATATATTTTTGCGTACGTGAAAAATTCTAAATAACAATTTTTTTAAATTAAGTAAATATGGAATCTATATAAAATATTAATATTTTAAAAGTAGATCTTACTTTTTGTTTTAAAAGATTGCTCAACGCTTACATATTCTACTATTATATCTAACACTACTCTTTACGATAAGATGATAGACTACATTATGCATACTATGAGATTATGTAACAATATTCTATTAAACTACTTATTTCATGGGTACTACAAAATATATTTTTTGTTTTGATTTTAGACTTTGGTATATTTTTGTCTTATGCTATATTATAAGAGTTACAATTTTGTGGAAAAACAATATCAATAGGAAAGAATAGACAAAGTTTAGTAAGATTTAGTGCTCAATTATAAGAGTACCATGTATTGAAATTAGGCTTAGGTCATACGTTAGGATTAGGATCTTAAGGAGAAACTTATTTTTCTATTTTGGCCAATTGAAAGCCGTCCAACTCATTTCAAATCAGTTCATCTAATTATTATAACTTTTTCAAATTCTCACACAAAATATAATAAACAATTCAACTTTTTAAAATTTTAAAATAATAATAATATTAAAAAATAATATTATAATAATATTTTATTCAACTTTTCATCTCAACTCACTATTTAAAACTCAGATGAGTCATAATTGCGTTTATTAGGATCTTAAGGAAAAACTTCTTTTTCCTATTTGACCAATTGAAATCCTAGAATATTGCCAAATGTGAGAACAAATTAAGTCAATATATATTTATTCGATTAACCTTATTAATATTCTTTCTAGATACAACAAAGAATTTCTCTTTCTAAAAGAGGATGGAGGCTTGGCTCCCATTCTCGTCTTCGTTCTTTTTCCAGTATTTGTTTATAAATTTTTCAGCTAAAGTTTTTATTTCCTCTTTTCCACCAGCTACATTTTGGTAAGATCTATCGCACTTTGGTGACCGACAACTTGCACGCGCACCACCACTCAACCTCACAGCAATGATCTACCAGGATGAAGTGAAACCACGACAAAAATATTGGCATGTGAGGCGCATGAGGGTCTTGTTCTGCGCGTAGTTGTCACGTGTCGCCGCGACAAAGTGCATTTGCTGGCTAAATGCACCGTACAGGTAGATTTGCAACCTCCAGATCTGAACTACCCCACCTCACATTCATCGGCATGTGGTCCCCACCCACCGCTAGAAACGAGAGTGAAAAACTCAGTCCGCTCCAGTCTAATCCATACGATGCCGGTCTCCCTGCTATGTTTCCGCTTTCTCCACTATTTTCCAACCATTTAATAGTGTATTTTTAGGATTTTCCTTATTAGAACACTTTGGAATGGTGAACAACACGTCAAACATTCATCGTTATATGTCTCAAAATTTAAATAGAATGGGAGATTTATATAAGAGTAATGCTACATATAGTTGTGGAGTGCGCAATCGGCATGCAGTCATTTAAAACAAAAAAGTGAGATCCACTATTAAAAAAGTTAATTTTTTTTTCATGTGAATCTCGTATTTATTCATTTTTTTGAAGTGATTGTGTGTTACTTGCATACTCACGATTGCAACTATCATTTCTTTTTATTATAATATATTAATGAGTTTCGGTGAATATAAGAGGAAAAACAGTTCAATGCACGAAAACAGAGAAAAAAAAGCTTTTGTGAAATTTTACAGATCAATAACCAAATATAAAAAGGGTAGTGTTGAATCTATGGATATTGGGTCTCGATTTTGGATCCTGAGATGTGTAATTTGTTTTTGTTGTTTTTTTGTGCATTTTTTTAAAAAATTTAAAAAAACTTACAACATTATTAAAAACTATTTTTTAATCATTAAATAAAAAAAGAACAATTGAGACCCATTGTCGAGTTCTATAGCATTTTCCATACAAAAAAGAATCAGGATTTAAATGAAATCAATAACTAGGCGCTGGTTTTTACTTTTTCAAAGTTTGGGATCACAGTTTCAAAATTTCAGACCATAGTTTTTCAATTTTACAATATCAATATTTGAGAATCATATTGCTAGCAATTAGGTATTTTTACAAATCTCTAGTTAGAAATCTAGCAAGAGGATGGACATGTAGTATACTAATTCCATGTTTGTTTTTAATTGGCTGAGGCGTCACATTAGCATGCCACATCAATATTTTAATTAAGAAAGTTTTAAATTACTAGTGTCACATTAGCTTCGATATGCCAATTGAGCATATTGATTTGCTTTCTTGTCGACGAGGGGAAAAGTATTTTGATTAAATGGTAAGAATTTGTGAGTCCCCCACTACCTCGCCCATGCATGGTGAGGTGTGCAACTGCAATACAAGAGTCTTACGTTGTATTGCATTGGCCTCCTATATAAAAGCTAAGAGTGCTACCCGCACCATACGGTGAGGGGTAGACGCCTCCCCGACCCCGGCCCCCGCATGGGTCAGATGGGAAATTCTTTCCCCATCCCGCATAATGGGATGCGGAGTGGGGGGCAATCCGTCCGCCCTCCCGCACCCCTACTAGGCCTTAGGCCCAGAAACCTCTGAAATGGGCTTAAAATGGTCCACAAGCTTTTCCTTTTGGCCCATAAAAGCTTGTAGGCCATTTTCAGCCCATAAAATTATAAGTTAAAAGAAAAAAAATTTAAAAAACAAGATAAAAAAAAAAAATTTTACACTATAGTAATTGATTTTATGGCTAACAAAAGTTACTAGTCTAATAAGTAATACCTAATAAACTAATAATAATAACTAAGCTATTACAAAATTGAAAAGCTAAACAATTACAAAATTACAAACATAAAAGTGTCCAAGGGACATTGTATCAACATTACAAATCATTGAATACAAAATATGATCAAATAATTCAAATTGGGGCTTGAAGAGAGAGTTGTCAGCTGTGGCTTGTCTTTGACTGTGACACTTGGGGCGGCCCGGGCTTGAGCACATATTTATGTTGTAGCGGAGCTAGACATCGTCTCATGTGTTACTACAAGAATTAATACTAAAATTAATAACGATGAAATCGAAATGAATATAAATAAATCAAAATAATAAAATAAAAAACAATTATTAGGTGATCCAAATCCAGACTGATCATCACCCTCATCGGTCTCTTTAAAATCTAAAATATCCGGAACATGAATATCCTTTCCTATTGTCCAACTCTGTGTGCATATCAATGCCTCCACAATTATACGAGACAATGAACTAAGGAAAGGATCCAACATGCGACCTCCGGTACTAAAGGCTGACTCTAAGGCAACGGTGTTAATAGGGATGACCAAAATACAGCGGGCAATTTAAGAAATGATGGGATATTTCTTTGCTGCATTCTTCCAGCATCCTAATATATCGAAATTATCATCATCATCATTTTGGACCATATCCGCTGACAAATAGTTGTCTAACTCCGAAACCACCTCCATAGATTGATGGACTAGTGTGAGATTTTGTGCGAGGGTTTTAGTTTATGGCATTCTACGCTTCTTTGTAGGAGGCCCGGTCACGGTGTTTGTAGAAGGCGTTGGGATAGATTTATGTGTCTTGGATGTAGTATCACCATTAATTGTATTAAACACATCATACAATTTAGTTAGGGTTTCTCAGGCCATTTCACCAATAAGATCAGTCCATATCTGATTGTGAGCAAATCCCAAATCATATAACAAGCCTGAAACTTTCAGACGGGGATCAAGAATAATAACCACATATAACAAAATATTCATTTTAGTCAAATCTCCCCAATATTTGTCATATTTTAGCATCATGGTCACTGACATCCCCCTCATCCTTTCATTGGAACCCTTACGCATATCTTTTAATTCTTCTTTCACCCTATATATTTGTTGACAAAACCCATGGGATGTAGATTACAAAGAACCAGATATAGTCAATGTGATATCGTAAAAGTCCGAGAAAATCAACCAAAGTAGAAACTACCACCCAATCATCATCATTAGGCTTTCCTAATCTCCTGTGCTCATCAAAGTATTTGACATATTGGATGTCTTCATCACCTAATAATTGAAAGGCTGCTTTATATTCTTGGGCCGCCTCTAACATCAAGAAGGTTGAGTTCCATTTGGTAGGAACATCAGTACAAAGACTCTTCTTCGATGTTATGCCCGCAGCCTTTGCAACAACTTCGAATTTCTCCAACCCTTGGACAAATTCTTGGAAATCTTTACCCTCCACAAAATGAAAAGTCAGCTCGTCCATGACAATCATACGAGCTAACTTCCTTCTACACTTATCAGGATTATATTTCGTATATCCCTTAAATGTTAGACCCCCGACCCCACTACTCCCATTAGCCATTTTAATATCTAGTCTAGATTGACCATTCTCTACTAAGGATTTTAATATTGGACTCTTCTTGCATTGTTCCTCTAAATGGACCTTCAGCTGGGATGTACCATATTTCCTATAGTGACATCCATAGATTTTCCCACAGTGATTACATTTAGCTTGTGGGTTGTTGGGGTCACCACTCTCTAGTTTGGTAAAGTGAGACCAAACTATGGACACATGTTTCTTGCCCTGTGTGGGTTTCGGGGCAGGACAATGTGTACTCTCTGTAGGGGTGGGAGTAGGGTTAGGTTCTGGGATAGGGGTATTCGTTGGGGCAGGAGAGCTATTACTGAATTCCGGATCCATTTGAGAAGACATTCCTCATTCCCCAACACAATAGAAAATTTTCAAAGTGCAATCTAACACAATAAAAAAAAAGGAAAAAAAAGGCATAGTGCAATCAAACACAAGACATAAAAAATGTAATAATACACCAAATAAGGTAAAGTGCAATGATTGAAACCAATTTAAAAGCCCTTAATTGCATTTAGGGGTTTCAATCAATGAAACAACCTTTAAAAAAAAGGGTTTCAGATTGGAACCCTAAATGCATTTAGGGGTTTCAATCAATTAGGGTTCCAATCTGAAATCCTAAAATAAACAGGGTTTCGGATTGGAACCCTAATTTAAATTAGGGTTCCAATCCAAAACCTTAAATTGATTTAGGGGTTTCAATCAATTTAGGTGTTGCCCAGATGACTAACATAAGAGGACGGGTGAATTAAGTTGTATTTTAAAAAAAATAACAACTATAAATCAAATAGATAATATAAAATATAAACAAAATACGAAACAACAATAAATATAAAGAGTAAGGGTAAGAGACAGTATGTTAACGAGGTTCGGCTCCACTACCTACGTCCTCGCCTCAAGCTACCTCTTGAGAATCCCTGAATTCAGTATTCAATGTCTTTCAAGTGGAGATAGAAACCTATTACATATTTGAACAACACCGCTACAAATTTCAAATAAAAGTTTGTCTTCTTTGCAATTATCAAAGGCAACATCATTCAATTTTCAAAATTTTCAAACAAAATCATCTACCTTTTGCATATATCAAAAAGAGCATAAATCACTTTTGAAAAATTTCAAACTTATCATACATATGTGAGATATGACAACCAATCATCTTTCAAATTTAAAAAATTTAAACTTTTAATTAGGTCATGTATATGTGAAAAATGCAATTTGATGGTTTATGAGAAAAGATTAATTTTGAGTCTTAATCCAATTTTGAATTTTTCAAGAGATGTACAAAATTACTCTAAGAGTTTTGTTTGTGAGCTTATTTTCTTTCTTGCTCACGCTTGGTTTGTTGATGTGTTTGACTCAATTGTGTAGACAATTTGAGATTTATGCTTGGCTCCATTGTATAGACAACTAGAGATTGGGACCCCTTTATACTACTTGAATTCATTTATTATAATTAAAATCCATATATAGAAATATAATTATATGAAACTTGAAACATTGGATTCAACATTATTATTATTTTGAGATTTGAAAAAGTTGAATTGTTTATTATATCTTGCGTGAAAATTTAAAAAATATTATAATTATTAGATGAAATGAGATGAAATACTTCTTATATCCAAACTGGTCCATCTTTAGGTAGAGAAAACTTCCCTCCTGCCACTTTTTAAACCTATGTTTTAAATAATACAGTATTTTTTTAGAGTAATATTACTCATCATCTATATTCTTATCATCTTTTCATTTCTATCATGTGGCATTAAATGAATAGAGACTATTTATTATATTTTACTTATGAACTTATCATCTAATGTTATATTATGAAATGATGAGAAAATAATGAGATAATAAATGATGAATAGATTGTTTTTGTCTTTTTTATAAATTAAATCTCTTGTCTATTTAAAGTATTTCACGTATCTTTTAAGTACCTGAGAAATTACTTTTTTTTTTTTTTTTGAAGAAAGGCTACATTACAATTTTTTAAGTTAAAATTTTAACAAAAATTCACTTGTCACCTGCTTAGTGAGTACCTGTTATTTTGGAAATTTCGTCATTTTAGAAAAAACTAAAGTAGGAGACTTAAGTTTAGATATATTGAGAAATCTTTTTAAACTTGTTTTTATCAAAATTTGAAAAAGTATGAGACTTATTAAAACTTTCTCAAATCCACATATAAAATATAATAAATTATTTAACTTTTTCTTAATTTTTTCAAATCCCAAAACAATAATAATATTAAAATATAATATTTTAATATTTTATCATAAAACTCAAAATTCTCATCTGAGAATTCTCAGTGGCTAAGCAGAACCTTATTCTTAGCCAAGCAGAACCTTATTCTTAGCCAATTGAAAGGCCTCCAACTCATTTAATCTAATTATTAAAATTTTTTCAAAATGCACAAACAAAATATAATAAACAATTAAACTTTTTCAAATTTTAAAATAATAATAATATTAAAAAATTATTTTCTAACAATATTTTATTCAATTTTCATCTCAACTCACTATGAAAACCTTACTTAAGTCATAATTGTGTTAGGATTAGGATCTCAAGGAAAAATTTCTTTTTCCTCTTTGACCAATTGAAATCCTAGAATATTGCCCAATGCGAGCATAAATTATGTCAGGATATATTCATTCGATTAACCATATTAATATTCTTTCTGGAGAGAACAAAGAATTTCTCTTTCTAAAAAGAGGATGGAGTCTTAGCTCGTATTTTCAGCTCCGTTCCTTTTCCAATATCTGTTTGTGTATAAATTTCTTAGCTAGTGTTTTTTTTCCCTCTTTCTACCAACTACATTTTGGTTAGATCTATCGCACTCAAACTACTGACGACATGCACAGACCCCACCAAGCAACCCTACAGCTGCCGATCAACCAAGAAAAAAGTGAAACAGCAGCGAAAATATTGGCATGTGAGGAGCACGAGGGTCTTGTTCCGTGCCACCGCGACAAAGTGTGTTTGCTGGCTACACATGCTATACAGGTATATTCGCAACCTCCAGATTTGATCCACCCCACCTCACATTCATCGACGTGTGGTCCCCACTCGCCGCTACAGACAAGCGTGAAGAAACTTGGTCCGCTGCAATCTAGCCCATACGATGCCGGTATCCCTACTATGTTTCCGCTTTCCCTACTATTTTCTAACTGTTTAATAGTATATTTTTAGGATTTTCCTTGTCAAAGCACTTTGGAATGGCAACCAACATGTCAAACATTCGTCGTTATATGTCTCAAAATTTAAATAGAATAGGGGATTTATATAAGAGTAATGTTACATACAGTCGTAAAGAAGTACCGTGCAGTTGTTTTGAAAAAGAATGGAGTCCATAAAAAATTAATTTCTTTTTATGTAAATCTCGTATTTTTTTAAGTAATTGAGTATCACTTACATATTCATGATTATAATTATCATTTCCTTTTATTATAATACATTAATGACTTTCGGTGAATATACGATGACAAAAAGTTCATTGCACAAAAACAGAGAAAAAAAGCCTTTGTGGATTTTTACAAATCCATAACCAAATATAAAAAGGGTACTGCAGCATCTATGGATATTGGGTCTTGATTTTGGATACCAAGATGTGTAATTTTTTTTTATGTTTTTTTTTCTTGCATGTTTGAAAACAAATTACAACATTATTAAAAACTACTTTTTAATCATTAAATAAAAAAAATACAATCGAGACCCATTGCCAAGTTCTATAGCATTTTCCAATGAAATCAATAACTAGTTGGCTTTTACTTTTTCAAAGTTTGGGAACACAGTTCCAAAGTTTCAGACCATAGTTTTTCAATTTTACAATATCAATATTTGAAAATCATATCGCTAGCTATTAGGTATTTTTACAAATCTCTAGTTAGAAATAGGGTTGGGCAAACGGGCCGAAAAAAAATCCGGCCCAGTCCGGAACCCGGATAACTGGGTTCCGGTTATGGTCACCGGCCCGGAAAAAACCCAGTCCGGTGACCGGTTTTTAAAACCCAGGTTTTCCCGGGCCGGGTACCAGATTTAAAAACCGGTACCCGGGTTTTTTTTTTAACCTAAACCCAGGGCCAAAAAGGCGTCATTTTGGCCTGGGTTATTATCTCCTTTCCTGATTCTCCCCACCCCCCAAATCTGATTCTCTCTCTCTCTCTCTCTCTCTCTCTCTCGACAAATCCGATTACCCCAGAAACCCTAACTTCATCCCGTCGTCGCCATCATCCCTTCGTCGCTGTCATCCATTCGTCACCATCATCCTGTCGTCGCCCTCAGGTTAGTTTTTGATTTGTTTAGTAGGTTTTTTTGGTGCGGTTTGTTTAGTGAGTTGTTTTGGTGTACTTTAGTTTATGGTGTGATTTGTTTAATGGGTTTTTTTGGTGTGGTTTCTATTTTTGGGTGTGATTTGTTAGTGGGTGTGATTTGTTCCGTGTGGTTTATGTTTTTGGGTGTTCATGTTTTTTTTTTCCCTCCTCATCCGTTGTTTGGGTCTTCTTTGAGGTTGCTTTTCATGATTTTGAATTTTGGATGAAGTTGGTGCTGTGCATTGTATATTAGATCTATGCTTCGGTTAGATGCAAACAAAGCTTTTGGAGTGTGATTTATTTTTGGGTGTGATTTGTTGGCTTAGTTGACCGCATATAGTTTCTAACTTTAATGCTTCATTAGTTATTAAAGTTAGCTTTAATATTGTACCGATTTGCTCTACTAGTACGTATATAATAGTCTTTTCACTGTATAAAGATTATGTTTCAATGACTTGCTTTGGTAAAACATATATGATATCATCGTGAATCAGTGGTTACATTGCTGAATGATATGCTCCTAAATGGCTTGTTATAGTTACTATAAGAGTGATCTTATCTTAAGGGTGCCATACTTTTAATCAGTTTTATTACAAACTTTCAAATTAGATGGTCATTTATGATGATAATAAGTCTAATGTGTAGTACCAACGATCGCACACTCTGCCACCAAGCATTTTTCTTTCATTCTACCATCAGGTTCTGGATATTTTGTGTCCCTTCAAATGTGCTTGGTTGATTAGTATTTAAGCATTCAAAACTTGTTTAACCTAAAGATGTAATTTTACAAGACTGGCCCATGCAATTAGACTGCCCATGCAATTTATCAAGTTTGTAAATCTTAGTGTTGTTGATGCTTATAAAAAAGTAAATCTTGGTATTGTTATTTTTTGCCATGTACTAATAAAGTTGTTTAGTTTGTTGGCCCCATCAGTCAAACAAAATGATTCTATAGATAGGATACTCATAAATTTCTGATAGTTAATTAGCATAGTTTTTTAAGGGGAAAAGAAAAACAGAGAGGAAACCTCATGTCCAAATGATGTGCACTTGTTGCAAGTCAAACATAATTGGATAAGTTGTGTCATTTTCATTAGTTTCTTGATTATGAATGATATGTTAATAGATTGCCAATAAAAAGAATGATATGCTATTGGATGAAATTCTAGGAACTTGTGGGGCATGGTTATACAGAATATCATAATTGACATAGGGGTTATTTTACTTTGAATTGGTAATATGGTATCCTATATTTCATATATATATTCATGTAAGTAGGTCCTTCATCACTTAGTACGTGTGTTAATTTAATGCTGCTAGAAAAATACTTTGAATTGTTATTTCCTCATTAACGTCTTTTTTAAATTATTGTGTGTTGTGAAATAAATTAAGACCACACAAACTTATATTTTTATTATTTTATACACAACATCCTATCCCTTCCATCCCAACTTTATCCAAGAAATCTAAAAAAACACTTAGCAACCAATCTGTGGTATGGGAACACTATACTAGAGTGCAACCTATTGACCTTGATAACCCAAAAGCTCAGTGCAATTATTGCTCTAAGCTATACAGTTGCCACTACAAAAATGGCACTTCATCTATGTTACACCACCTACAGAATGCGTGTGAATTGAAACTTCCCCTCTTAGAGTTAAAGGAGTTGGAAGAAGTCAATCCTCTAGTGTTAAGAGAGATGTGGAGGGAAGAGTGTGTAGTCCACAAGTCCTAGTGAAGTACGATGCAGAAAAACTTAGGATGTCAACCGCTAAGTATTTTATTAGATGCAAATTGCTTTTTAGGCTTGTGGAGCATGAAGGTTTTATTGAATATGTAACTGATTTAGAGCCTCGATTTACTTTGTCATCCCGAGCCACTTTAAAAAGGGATTGAATTAAACTGTATACCGAAGAGAAGATACAGCTAAAAAAATTATTGGATGGTCAAAGAATTTGTCTTACCACTGATATTTGGGCGTCGGTGCAAAATCTGAACTACATGTGCATTACCGCACATTTTATTGATTGCAATTGGAGATTGCACAAAAAAATACTAAAGTTTTGCCAAATTTCCGACCATAGGGGAGAAACTATTGGGAGGGTGTTAAACTCTGGATTGCATGAATGGGGTGTTGATAAAATTTTAACCATTACAGTTGATAATGCATCCTTAAATGATGTTGCAGTTGATTACATGAGGAGGAGAATAAGAGACAATAATCGTACTATACTGGGTGGTGAATTTCTTCACATGCGGTATGCTGCCCATATATTGAATCTGATTGTTATGGACGGCTTGAAGGATGTAATTGATTTTGTGTCAAAGATTAGGGATGCTGTCTGGTATGTGAAATCCTCACCTTCAAGATTTGCCAAGTTCAAGGCTTGTGCGGTAAAGGAAAGAATTAGTGGAATGATGATTTGTTTGGATGTTCCTACTAGATGGAACTCCACATATTTGATATTGAGTACTGCTGAAAAACACAAACAAGCCTTTGAACAATATGCGTTTGTGGATAATCAATTCGTGAACCCCACTAGCAATGATTGGAAAAATGCACGGATTTTTGTAGAGTTGCTGAAAGTTTTTTATGATGTTACATTGAGCATTTCTGGTTCTTTGTATGTGACAGCTAATGTTTATTTTGAAAAACTTTGCACAATTGAGGATGCATTAAATGATATGTGCTTGAGTGATGACATTATCACTAGTACCATGGGCATAAATATGAGAAACAAGTATGAGAAGTATTGTAACAGCCCGCTAAAATTATCAGTTTTGGATTATTTCCCGACAGCAATCACATCTCTCTTGTCTTTACCCTCATCTGGAATCACGCGTATAGTTTATCTTTTCCGTAAATCACGTATTTTGTTCTTCACCGACAGCTGTAAAATCATGAGTCTTCCAAGACCACGCCTAGCCTTTCTCAAGCCCAAACTACCACTTTATGTGGTGGACAGCCACCGTACGCCGCCACGTACGTTCCTCCGACGCATGTTCGTGACGAACAACGAGCGACGCACGGGTTATCCCGTCGATGGTATAACCTTCTATCTCTAGTTATTTTACGTTTAAAATANCACTCAATTAAACACCACCCCTCTGGCAGGCAGAGAAACTAATTGAGTTTCAGCAAGTCCAAATATGCGTTAGAAATTTAAGATTCAGAAGAAATATTAAATGAATAATTATAAAAAAAATTATTAATTGAATAATCAGTTGAAAAGAGAGCATGGTTTTGACTGGGTATTGGAATCACGTCACTAGCCTAAACTCGGTTGGTTCTCTTTTTGGAAGTTTTGCTAAATTATTAATAAGTCATTCGATATTAGCTACTAAATGTGACATCATATATTAGCATTAGTGAGCAAGAGTCAATTGGCTAGTGCTTTTGCCAAGTGGCCAATTCATGTAGATGAAACAATTCTCTAGAATCCTTGAACGTGAATGGCATAATAATCACATAGTTCAGTATTTCAAGAATTACTTTCTGAACAATTCAATGTTTTTAATTCTTTTGGGTTGATTTACCGATCAAAAAAAATAATTTTTGGGTTGAGTTGGGTGATGCGTAGAAAGGTGGTAGATATTTTGGCATATTGGAAGGGGTGGTTTGAAAACAAACACACTGAGATATTGTGGAAAGCAATGAACAAGTTTTGAGGATACCCAATGCAACATTGAAGACCTCCCTTCTGTCCTTTTTAATGCAATCTACCATTGGATGGCAGCCAAACTTTGTCTCTCTAGCTATACTCTCTATGTTCTCTCTCTCACTAGGTGTATTTGTTGGATACCTCCATGTGCTTCGATTATGCCGTCCGTTCTTTTCTTGATCATTAATAAAATAATCTTACAAAAAATGGTATTAGTGTGGCTGAAAAAAGGACTTAAGTTCTAACAATTACAATAATTGAGGGACTTGGTTCCAACTTTTAGGGACACGAGTGGTGTTTGTGTGGTATTTTCTATTTTATCAAGTCAACATCATTAATAAAACCTTGTTTAATAAGAATACTATTTATTAAGTACTATGGATTTTTTAAGATTAGTCTTTGTAAATCTTATGACTTACTTATAAAAGGATAAAATCTAAGAACTTCTTCTTTTATGTTACCCAAAATCTTAGCCCTAGTGCAATCTGCATGAATATTTTATATCTTTAATGTGTGCCTTGGTACTTGTGCCTCCCAACTTGGTTCTGAGATGAACTATTGAGCAGCTGATGAAAGAAAGTGTTGGATGTTCAGCTTTCAAGGTTTGCCAGGTTTATTTAAAAGGAAAGAGAGAACCTTTGGATCTGACTTCAAAGTTTCTGGTGTTTAATCTTTCTGCTATTCGCTTATATGTCCTTTTATCAACATCAGTTTATTTGTTCATGAGAGATCGTTGCTTGATGCCAGATTTGATGTAAAATGGCAGTGGGCCTCCTCTCGTCAATAATTTCTAGTTACAACTCCCGATACTTTTTCTCTTGAGTTGTAACGTGTACTTTCTTTGTGTGCATGTGTTTCTTTTTGTGTAGGGTCTGTATTCTTCTGCAATTGATGCTCTAAAATGTTTCATGTGGTGTATCAACTCAATCGCATAGAATGGACGCACAAAAGCTTGAATTAGACTAGCCTCTTCATATCCACCTATCGAAAAGATGATGAAGAAGAAGAAGAAGCTTGATTTAGATTTTTTAGATACTGATCTTGAGAGCCAAAAAATCCTTTGTTATGGTATGAAGTTTGATTGGCAACGCTACCAATCAAAAAAAGTTTGAGCAGCAACACTACCGATAAAAAGTTCTCTCTGAAGATGATTTGGTTCCTTATTACTTCTAGATTTTGCCTCCTGACTCTCTTTCATTCAATAAATTAAACAAAGCTTGGAGAAGGTTAGCTGGTAGTTGTTCAATTGCAGTAGTGTGGAAAATGGTTTCTACTTGCCCCATAGAGTTTATTTGGATGGAAAGAAAGCAAAAGAAGTTTTGATGGATTGTGGACGGATAATGGAGGAGCTAAAGAATTTATTTCTCAAAACTATACTGCTTTTGGAAAATTTCTATAGACTTCAGTAGGCTTAATTTACATGATTTTTTTGTATATTTTTTTCTTTATAGATAGGTGAATGACTCGTATTTCACGTGTACTTAGATTGTGCCTTTTGCGCTTTTATGATAGTTCTCTTATTACTTGCCAAAAAAGAAAAAGTTAAGACAAGCCTGATTTTTATTGTGTAAGAGTAGTGTTATAAACAGCCTAAAAGGGGGAACAGTAGTGTACAAGAGGGTTCCCCATACTAAGCTAAGCCTGATAGGGTCATTAAATTGATTAAGTGAGCACCATACTCTTTCAAATCACGAGGTTATTAACAAAGAAATTCTATTACTCAACAAGGCCAAGGTTATTAATAAAATCACGAGGTACCTTCCTCTTTAAAAAAAAAAAAAGCCATGGTTCAAAACTGACTGAGATTATGGTACTGAGAATGTAATTGGAACCATATTGAGGAGATGGACTTATAGGGTGCAAGATCTTTGCTATTGGATTACCTTTGGGGTCACTTGGTCTTTTGGTTTCTGTGATCCCCGGTTTGGTTGAAAAAGCCTTAATCACCTCATTATTATTTCCTTGCTGGAAAAGGCTTTGGTGTTAGAAAAAATTAACATACCAGAACAGTCATAGGGGATCACAGATTTAGTTGCTTTACGACCTCTGCTCATTTATTACTTATCTTAAATAAAATGACCACCTCACTTATTTAATGTTTAGATACCATTATATGTAGCTGATGCAAGGCTGGCACAACATGTGGAGAGAGGGATTGCAGATGGCCTGCTTATAACGTACCATAAAAATGACAGAGAAGAAAAAGCTGGTTCGGTGATTGTCTGCATTCCCTTAATCAATCTAAGATTTTATGATCACTTCGACATCGTCAATGGAATTGAGAGATTTCAGGTACAAAATGCTGATCATCTTCTATTCCCTAAATAAACAATGCCAAGCCATTACTCAATAGGACCACGCTTTAAAGGGAACACCTGATGAATCGAATCTTCATTTCTCGTCATGCTGCGTTTCAATACTAAATTAATAAAATTGACGAAGGAATCTAAATTTGATCCCAAACCAAGAGCAGCATCATCCGGACATACTAAATGCAATCCCCATTCTTTCACTTCTACTTTCATAGATGGAAATGGAATTTGTTTGCCGTAACGCATAAATTTTGCTGTAGTGGAAATCTTCCGTTTATCCAAACTCTTCAATTTCGTGCTATCCAAATTTATCGGATCCCACAAATACTCCCATAATACAATTGGCTTATTGAAAATGACGTCCGTGGAAAGTGCAAACGAAAATTTGCAAAAAGGATTTTCTGGAGTACCGTCATCCAACCAAATTGGAAACGCCACCATTTCATCTCCCTGGAAATTAACCGGAGGAATTTGACAAACAATAAAGATAGCAATCCCCATCGCCGACATCCTATTACCATCCAACTCTATCTTTAGAGAGGAGCCTTTACACATGTCAAAAAAGCGAGAGGAGCCATTACTTTTATTGTGGACCCACTCCGGGATTCTAGATCCCAACGAACACCTTCGTATCGATACCTCTAACCACTGCACAAAAAGAGATGTTAATTGCTGCACAAATTAAGCTATATTTTTGTTTTGGTGGATGTCGACTTGTTTTGTTTATTTCAACGTCACCCTACGTATATTTACGTGTGTTGTTTTCTAAAGAAGAGAGAGAGATGGAGAGACTCACCAAAGTGTCAGAATGATCAATTTCCACACGAAGCTTTTCTTCTATCTCATATTCTACAGGTGATCCGATATCAGGATCAGTGGGATATGAGCTTTGTTTCGGCAAAGAGCAGTCAAAAAAGTAGTCATTAATGATCATAACCAAATCTCTTGATTCACGTGGCATCCTCTTTCCTCCTTTGAGTTCAAAGGAACGGATGCTCTTGGGGATTAGATTGATAGATGGTATTCGTGATATAGCAGTTCCGCTTGCCTTAAATTCCTTCAAACATTCCAACTTACTTAGGTCTGGAAATTCCTCTAGTCTTGACCAACCATCCAACGAGAGACTTTCAAGAGATGACAATTTACAAATAACACTCGGAAGAATTGAGACTTCCGATGATGGTAAACTCAAGCTCTTTAGAGATATCATATCTTCCAAAATATTTAGGAAATTCCCAAGTCTTGAACATCCTTCTAAATTCAAATGTTTTAGTCGTTTGAGAAATCTGATGGATGGGTGGACCTTACACAAGCTTCTACAGTGTGAAAAGTCTATTTTCTCAAGATTTGGAGCTCCACTCAAATTTGGTGTTTCAATCAAGTTAGAAGAATAACTCAAATCCAAGATCTTCAAATTTTCTAAAACCTGTTATAAACAAACAAATAGTTATTGGACCAAAATATGCAAGGCAGAGCCACGTTGGGGCCCTCAGAAATTTGAATATATATATATGTTAATTTTTTTGATTTAATAAAATAATATTAATTTATTATATATTGGCCCCTCGAAATAAATAAAACACATCTTATATAAAATAAAATACATATTTTTATTATAAATAAAATTAAAAAAAATTATAACTATAACCAGTAGTATTTCTAACATTTTTCCATTGTCTATATTGATAGAGAAATAGTTAAGAATTTTAATTTAGATTCAATACTTAATGATTTGGTTTGTTTAAAAGAACACAAGTTACAATTTTATACATTCTGTATTTCTTTTGTTTAATATATTTGTATGAATGTTTTTATATTATTTTAATGATACATAAAAAATATTTTATGTATATTGTTCTAGTTTTGTTTGCCCCTAAAGTAAATTGATGACTCCGCCACTGAAATATGAATATATTAATTAACTTATTTGGAAAAGACAGGAAGAGAGGTTAGTATAAAGAATACGTATTTATAAGAGTGAGAAACTTACCATCAAACCCTTCCACAGTCGTTTGAAGCGACTGTAAGGCATGCTTAGTACAACAAGACCTTTTGGTTGGAAACAGCTCGGCCAGGATTTCGAAGGACAACTCTGCCAGTTTAGAAATTGCAACTTATCGCTTGGCATGTATTTTAAAGGATTTCCACACCATTTTATTATACATGATACATTTATTATACATGATACAGAAGTACCGAAATGAAGAAATCTCAATTTTCTCATCTTTGAGAATGCTTTGGCGTTAATATTAATGAATCTATGTTTCGCTTCATCAGGATGATAAAAATGGAGGGCTATGCTTTCAATTGCATCAGTTCCCTAGTAACCAAGAAGAACGGATTAGCAAGAATTAGGCTGAAAATATACCTTTTTATATTAATCTCTACATTAATTAACTTACAGTATCATTCTTCAGCACGTGAACGACATCCTCCCAACGAAACAGTCTACTACGTCGTCCAGGTTCATCAGGACATTGGCGGTGAACTATTTCCTGACCCATTTTTTGTACCAAATCATGCATGATCCAATACCCTTCATCAAATAAAGATTTGCTTAGGAGGGACTTGTCGACGAGAACCTCAAAGTCGATGGCTAGATATATTTCCTTAAAATAGCAGTCACTAATTTGGCTTGCGTGACAAAAACATGCCAGATCCAAAAACAATTTTTGCAGCGATTCCTCCAGCCCATCAAAACTTATTTTAAAAATATCAAAAATTTCTTTTTTAGGATTTGCTTCTAGTTGATCCCTAGCACTTTTCCATGAATCTATCGTTCTCCCAAATAAGAAGCGACCCAAAACTTTAAGAGCTAAAGGAAGGCCTCCAGCATAATGCACAAAATTCATAGATAGATCCTTGTAATTCTCTGGAGGATTGGTTTTGTCGAAGGCTGACAAACTAAATAGTTGCAAAGCATCGGCGGGTTGAAGTAGCTCAACCTTATAGATATCATTCACTTCATGTGTTCTCAACAGATGACTATCTCTACATGTTATAATCACCCTACTCCCTAGACCAAACCATTTCCGATCCCCTGCTAATGCCGACAGTAGCTTTTCACAATCCACATCATCAAGGATGATAAGAACCTTTTTATTCCACAACCTCTTTCTCATCAACATGATTCCGTCGCGATGATCCCATATATGTATTTCTTCTTGCAGGATCTTAGAAAGCAGTTGTTTTTGTAAAGAAGCTAGATCAGGAGCAGTAGTAGATCTTTCTCTAGTACAAGAAATAAAGCTGCTTCCTTCGAATCGACAAGAAAATCTATAATAAATTATTTCGGCCAGCGTTGTTTTACCAACGCCACCCATCCCATGAATTCCTAAGAAGCGAACGTCATTCGATTCCATATGCAATAAGTTCATCGTTTCCTCTACACGGGAGTTTATTCCAACAAGTTTCTGGTTATCATGAATTAGAATATTTAGCATTGTATAATTGTAGAATATTATTCTACTGATTTGTTGTATAATTGTTGACTCGTACCTGTAATTTGATAAAACAATTAATATAGACGAAAGCTGAATATGCACGAACAAATAAAAAAAACTCTTTTAACTTATAATTATAATATTTAGCATTGTTTTATAGAAAATTGTAAATCATGTCATGAGTAGCTAAATAGATAAGATAGATAGTTGTTAATAGCAACACTAACAATAGCAATAACCGCAACAGTACTATCATTTCTCAAAGTTTCCAAGTTATCTTAATTGTTTAGAAGTAGAAAAGAGGACTAAATGTTACCTTTCCCCATTTATGTGCTCTCCGGCAAGATTACCGACTTTTGTGCAAGCTTTTCTCCACGTATCAATCTCTTCGATGTCTACCATGGGATCTTTTTCATGTGCGGCAAAAGCTTCTTTAAAAGTCCCTCCTTGTTTTCTTACATCGGAAGGATCCACATGGTAAAAAATAGGAATAATTGTGAGATTCTTCTTTTCTTCGCATTCAACGATCATGGCAAGTTCCCTGAGGCACCATTTGGAAGAAGCATAATTTGCTGAAAAAATGACGATGGCGTATTGGGATTCTTGAATTGCTTGCAGAAGCTCTGGAGAAATGCATTTTCCTCGCTCCAGTGATTCGTCATCTCTAAAGACGAGAATACCTTTCCCTTCTAAATAAAAATAGAGATGATCCGTAAAACTCCTGCGAGTGTCTTTGCCACAGAAACTAAGGAAAACATCATGTTTCCATCGAGGCGTCGAGGAAGAAGGTAAGGAAGAGGTTATGATTGTCTCATCTTCTTCCGAACAAGATGAATTGTCTCTTTTTCTTTTCTTAGTATTCTCGGAATTAGTAGATGAAGAGGGTCTTAGAGTGGCCATGATTTGGCCCATGAATGCAATGCGAGAGATTTAGAAGCTTAATTGTGGAAGGTGGGAATATTGGTAATTTGCGGGCTTAGACAATGAGAAGAACAATGAAGATGTCCTGAGGTGATCTGTATGTATATATAGAAGCTAGCATGGAGCACTAGTACTACTGGTCGACCTGAGCAGGAAAGTTCCAGGAAGATGCAGCATCAACTTTCTGTTATGGAATGCATTGATTACAACCGCGTATGTACGTAATTTCCAGGTGGGCTTCCACCCACGATGGAACTTTTTTACTAAAACACAAATAATCATGCAGAGGAAGATTAAAATCAAATATAATTTCTTTGAATGATACGAGAAGGTTCTATAACTCTTCCTGCATTTCATTAAAATGCGTACTTTGGGCTATGAATGCATACGAAGGTTCTACGCAACTTCCCACAATTCATTAAAACATCATGTTGACTGACTTGGCTAGAATAGACAAAGTTTAGTTAGATTTAGGGCTCAATTACAAGAGTTCATGTATTGAAATTAGGCTTAGGTCATAATTGCGTTAGAATATTATCCAATGCAACCACAAATTAAGTCAGTCAGGATATATTCATTCGATTAACCTTCTTATGAATAATGAAGTCATTCGTCCAAATTAGCAGGAGAGTCTGTTCTCTTGGTCAGCGTAGACAACATATTTCTAGGGTGGGTTCCACCCACTTTAGAACTTTTTGACTAAAATGCTAATAATGAAGATATTCTTATCTGTAAAGAATATGAGAAAGCTAATCCTACCGATCGAGTATCTATATTCCGAGGATGGATTTCCCTAATTTTTTTTTAAAAAATTATTTTTAATTAATAATTAAGAAAATAATTTTTAATAATATTGGAAATTTTTTAAAAATATTTAAAGATATAAAAAATAATTAAAAAAAT
This sequence comes from Carya cathayensis, assembly GCA_011037825.1. NCBI lineage: Eukaryota > Viridiplantae > Streptophyta > Magnoliopsida > Fagales > Juglandaceae > Carya > Carya cathayensis. The sequence continues at coordinate 39,938 of QGSO01001401.1, forward strand.
AAAAAAAGACCAATTGATATTGTCAGGATCGCCATTCCGTCTTCAAGGGGATAGGGTTAATCATGCCATATCAATTGAACAACTAATACTGTTAAATTAGATTTTCAACGTAAAAACTGAGTGTGAATACCTTCAACGTCTATATTTATCCAAGTCTAATCACAGGTCGCTCATTCATGTTCTCCTTAATTTCCTAATCATGGTCTAGACAAAGATCAAAATGAGTTGCGTAAAAGAAATACTTCTCTAAATGACACGAGAAGGTTATGTCAATTTTTCTGCAATTAATTAACACGTACATATATAGTGCCTATGAATCTATACAAAAAATTTTGCGCAACTTCTCTAGTTTTGTATTTAATAGGATGATGTCAAAAATATAAATTAATTTGATAAAACTGTTGACTGACTTGGCTCCATTTTCTAGAGGATGATCGAAGAAATTCATTTGATATTGATTGCAAATNTTGCTTTTGTGCTTGATCCATGTGACGCCCCCAACTCCCACGTACGGCCACGTGGAAATCGAGACGTCAGGATGATGACAGCACGATCACACATCCCATCGCCAAGTGCCAAAAGTGTGTGCACATGTAATATGTGTTCAAATAAAAACTTGCAGCGGATAGAAAAGCCATATATCTAAGTACTAGAATTTTGTTTAATTACAAACCAGCTTAACACAAGCATAAATAAAATATTATAAGTTCAACATCTCATGTCCAAATACATACCAATAAAAACAACTACACATAAAACTACATAAGAGCACCCAAATCACTCCTCTGGCGGAGACGCCTCCTCGGGCTCAGCCTCCTCATCCTCAACATATGCATCAAAATCTACGGTACCAAAAAATGGTGTCGCAGGTAAGTAAAATCCAAACAATGCAAGATAAAAATATATTACAACCAAAACAATATGCATGAAGCATGCCCAATGCACATGTCCCATAAAACACATTTTTCCACACATGCCAAAATCTCATTTGACCCAAAAACATATTCTTTAAACCAATCCTCGCCATTATCCCAGATAATGGCCCAAAAATTAGTCTCGCCATTTTCCCAGAAAATGGCCCATTAACCAAAACATCAGAGCACTGTAGGCGGGAATCGCAGGCGGGACTCTACCACCATCCCTACGCCGCGTGCACCGTAGGCGGGAATCGCAGGCGGGACTCTACCACCATCCCTGCTTACCACCATCCCTACACGTGCCTCTGAATCAAAACAATCAATCTACACATTCATGTTTACCAATAAAACCATACCTCACTCGAAAACCCAGTTTTCAATAAATAACATGCATATGTGTGTAAAATGCAATGCAAATAAAATTATACACATGCACCAACATATTCCAAACATTGATAACAATAAAAAAAACAACTCATTTCTCAAATCCAACCGACCCCCGACTCCTCGGACTCAGTCCGGAATCAACAAACCAACCAGATGACAAAATAAATTATTGTAAAGGCAATAATACATTTAAATCTAAAACGAAGTTTGAAAAATACTTACAGCGCTATATATGATTTTTAGAAGGTTCGGTGCGCAGCAACCAATGAGCGGAAAGCAACGTAACAGTGCAAATGCACTGTAGCCGTGGGTCGCAAAATACCCGCTTTTGAACGGGGACAAACCAAGACACCAAATTGATAGAGAATGGTCTAGAGGTGTTTATGAAGCTAGTGGAAGTGAGCTTTGGCCGTGGGTGGCGGTGGAAACGGCGGTGGAAGCGAAAAACGGCCAAATCGGAGTTGAGCTCGTGGGAGCTGCTCCAGCAACGGATCGAGGCCGGAAATGGGTGGGTTAGGACGGCAAGAGGTAGGGGAAGAAGTGGTGAAGAGGTGGTGGCCGGAGGTGGAGCGACGGCGCCGGAAACGGCAATAAGCCGTGCGGCTTAGATGAGCTGTAGGGGGTAATCGGCTGGCCGGATGGAGCTGGAAATTGGTGGGGGTGATCACTGGCCGGAGGGGAGTCGACCAGTGGGGGTGGTGTCGACCACGGCGGCCGGACGGCAGTGGGCTAGGCGGTGGGTGCTGGATGTGTGGGTGAGGAGAGAGAGAGGAAGAAGAAGCACGGGGGAGAAGGCCAACGAGCGGGAGAAAAGAGAGAAAAAAGAAAGAAAAAGAAAGAAAAGAGAAAAAGAAAAAAGGGAAAAGAGAAAAGAAAAGATGAAGGAAAAGAAATGAGGTCCAGTCCTCACTTCTGGAGTCCAACAACTGATCCAACGAAAATAACTTTAAAAGCAATAAAAACCAAGAAAACATTTTAAACACAACGTAAAGCTAAAATATATTAAATAACTAGTGAAAACTAACTATTAAATTTTAAATTAAAAAACAAGCTAAAATAAATTAAACAGCAATTTAAATTCAAATAACAAATAAAATCAATTTAAAATCAGATAATTTAAAATAAAAGAACTATTATATTAATTTAATTAAAATATTATTTCAGTGAAAATACACGTAAAAACGGGGTGTCACAATCCACGATATAAAATGATGGCAATGAATTTCTGGTTGCAAAAATGCAGAGGGTGTGAGTTGGTGAATAAGATAGAAGACAGGGTTAAACTCCTTTTAGGCCGCTTGATTGAGCAGTATAACACATTTCGGGTGGCTAGTGGGAGGAGTTTTAATGTGGCTCAAGGGAGGCCAAGCACTACTAATATAAATATTGGTAATGAGCTAGCACCGGTTCCTACTAAATTTAAGATCATGTTCACCAACTTTCTTAAGGAATGGGGCGTTACGGAGTTTAGATCTGAGCTAGATAGATATTTTTATGAGATATGTATAAACGACTCGCTCGGTTTTGATATCTTAAATTGGTGGAGAATTAATGTCGTTAATTATCCTATCCTTGTTGAGGTAGCACGTGATGTGTTAGCCACCCCCATTTCCACTGTTGTCTCGGAGTCTGCATTTAGTACTAGAGGACATATATTGGATCTTTTTAGGAGTTCCTTATCTCCAGAAACTGTTGAAGCTCTCATTTGCACCCAAAATTGGTTAAGGACCAAACCAATCAACATTCGGGATTTGGAAGAATACATACAATCGATGGACCTTGAAAGTAAGTTTGAAACGTGAAATATTTTTTTTAATATCTATCTAACTCTGTTTATTATATATATAACTCAATTTTTAATTTTTTTTTAGATGATCATCTAATTTCATCTTCAACCGAGGCTGATGTGAGTCTCCATTCCCATTCATGCTGAAAAGGTAAGAGATTCATCCTTTGCTCACATTGACATCTATGATACTGTTTCATTTATTTCTTGATGTTTTGGTTGTTTCCTTTATGTTAGAGTTAGGAAAATTCTAAAGTTATATTTAGTTCCTTCCACTGATTTTAATGTGAATTGAGAATTGAATCAGGTCCTCATCAAATTACTGGCAATGGAGTTGGATTCAAACCAGATATTTTGGACATGGATGTAATGGAAAAAGTTCTTGAGGTAAGTGTCATTGATGGGTTGTTTGATGACTACAGATTTCCTCAAGAAAAATAAAATTATTAAAGAAGACTGTAGTATGGTACTGCTGTTTGTAGTTTATGCCAACATGCAGGAGAATGAGCCATAGTTTTCATGCTATTAATATTAATATCTGTACTGGTTCATGATAGAGGCCCTTGAATTAATGTTACGTAGGAAGATTAAAAGCCATTCAAAAACTGTTATGGATAGGCGGAATCTTTCAAATATGATTCAGTATGAGTCACCAAGAAGCTTTGCTAACTTAAATTCCAAATATATATATTTGTGATGTATTTGGAAGCATAGAAGTCAGACATGTCAGTAGATCAGAAGCAAATGCATTGAGTTTGGTGGCAATGTAGTTGTAGATTCCTTGGTGCAGTCTGTACTGGCAGTATTGCTTTAAACAATTTTGAAATGACGAACTAGTGATATAATGGACATGTGTTAAAAAGCTATAGAGCTTTTGAAGAAATACTGCAGTGCTAGACAGAATTGAAAGATTGGTAAAAAAAAAGTAACTGCACCTTGAACAGCTCTTTATCTCTTCAACATACTTGCTAGTAGTTTGTGTTGTATCAACATACTTGCTAGACAGAATTGAAAGATTGGTAAAAAAAAAAAGTTGATTTTATGTATATTTATATGAATGTAATGATTTGTATTCATGCAGGAATCTGTAACCAGCAGGCATAAAAAATTTGGTGAAATCACTTCCAGTTGTTGGGACAAAAAACCTACATCCAATAGTGGATTATGTAATTTTTTCAGTAGTCAGTATAGATTAATATAGAATAGTCTTTCAATTTCAGCATTCTTTTTTCTGAAATATGTAATTTCGATATGTTTTCTTGAAAAAAGTGTAATATAATATAGATGAATATAGAATAGTTTTTCAATCTCAGCATTATTTTTTCTTGAATATGTAATTTTGATATGTTTTCTTGAAAAAAATGTAATATAATATAGGCTTTCAACAGTATTTTTTTTCTTGAAAATTAATTTAATAATATAGGCTTTGTTTAAAAAAAAAAAACCCGGGTATAGGCTGGAACCCGGATTTCCGAGTTGTAAACACCCAGATCAATCCGAGTTCCAACCCAGGTATATCCGGGTTCCGGATACCCGGTCCGGTATCCGGTTGCTCAGCCCTAGTCAGAAACCTAGCAAGAGGATCGACATGTAGTATACTAATTCCATGTTTTTTTTTAAAATACTGGTGCCATGTCAGGTTCAATATGCCTATTGAGCATATTGATTTGCTTTCTTGTCGACTAAGGGAAAAGTATTTTGATTAAATGGTAAGAATTTGTAAGTCAACAATAAGAGTTAAGGGTGGCCAGCGGGGCCCTGCACCTCGCTATCCCAACCTTACATGGTGGGGGTGGGCAACCTCGCCCGCACATTGGGGACCGGGGCCCCGCTTCGCAGGGAGGAAGCCCAGCGGGGGCAAGGGGCCAGTGTGCAACTGCAATACAAGAGTTCCACATTGTATTACCTTGGTCTCCTATATAAAGACTTCATTAGGTTATATTAACTTACACATTATATGCACTAACATCTCATCTCACCTCATTATCTAAATTGCACCTAGAAGTGTAACTTTGTTTGTTTTTAAAGATTAGATGAATTGATATAAAAATTAAAAATTAAATAAAATATTGTTAGAATATATTTTTTTAATATTATTTTTATTTTGAGATTAAAAAAAATTGAATTGTTTATTTTATTTCGTGTGAAGATTTAAAAAAATTATAATATTCAAATGAGCCAAAATGAATTGAATTAAAAAGTTCGTGAAAACTTACTAGCTAAGATTGTTGACGGTAATATTGCTAATGTGCAGGCCTATACAATGAGAAGAACAGTGGAGATCATGAGTTCTATACAGAAGGTAGCGCCATCGAGTACTAGTGGTCGACATGAGGAAAGTTCCAAGTCTTTGC
>QGSO01001402.1:0-35659 GCA_011037825.1 Carya cathayensis
ACATACACAATAAACTGATAGTAAGTTAGAAGCTAACTTACCTCGATCGTCGCGTTCTATGAGAAAAGGGCGCGAAACACGAGGAACTGCACAACAGCTGGAAGAGGAACACTCAAGTCCTTAAGATTTTCACTTCTGAACTCAATTGTCATATTATGAGCACTTGCAACACCACGGCAACTTGAGGTTTCACTATACTCAGAAGAGATAATTTGACTTCAGAAAGCCTTTGCACTAAAACAAGTTCATTAAAATTATCAATAATAACCAAACAAACAATTCCTTTCTCAATCCATATACTCTTAGCCATAGTCAACCACAAGATGACATCAGTCACCCCGGACTATAATCCATATCATCACTGTTTCGGGACACTGTCATACAGTTTCCCAACACTACACCATACGCTCCACACTTCTCTGCTACGCCATCCAACCCTTCGTGACACGCCATCCGGTGTATCACGACCTAGTACAGAGTACACTCACGTGAACTCTCTTCCATTCACACTACAAAACCCAACACTGCGATACACGTCTCACGGTGCATCGCTACGCGACACGGAGTACGCGCTACGCGTACTTCCTTCGCTACAACTCTCATCAACACGATGCACATCACACGATGCATCGCCATACAACACGGCGTACACTACATGCGTACTCCCTTCCTTCTACGACACACATCACTACAGTGCACGTCGCGCGGCGCGTCGCTGCATTACACAGAATACGCTACACGCGTATTCTCTTCACACAACCCGCCGTATCACATCTACGGCATCCATCTCACGCCTATACTTCACAGCACAGTCCACAAAATACACAATCAAACTCAACACTTCACAACCACACTTCGCTTCACAACTACGCAACGAATTCCACAAATACAACTACACAATCCACAAACCAACCAACTATTTTAAACGTAAAATAACTAGAGATAGAAGGTTATACCATCGACGGGATAACCCGTGCGTCGCTCGTTGTTCGTCACGAACATGCGTCGGAGGAACGTACGTGGCGGCGTACGGTGGCTGTCCACCACATAAAGTGGTAGTTTGGGCTTGAGAAAGGCTAGGCGTGGTCTTGGAAGACTCATGATTTTACAGCTGTCGGTGAAGAACAAAATACGTGATTTACGGAAAAGATAAACTATACGCGTGATTCCAGATGAGGGTAAAGACAAGAGAGATGTGATTGCTGTCGGGAAATAATCCAAAACTGATAATTTTAGCGGGCTGTTACAGAAGTCAATCAAGTTTATGGTAAGTCAAGTTTTAGATCACGTTCATGTTAAGTTATTCATATCAATCACGACCCTAAGTGCTAGGATGGGGTAATATCCTTGTGGAACTCCTTTGTTCACGCTAGAGTATCTAAATAGGTGTGAAATTTTCTAGGTTGACGAAGTACAGTTAACAGGTTGTGAATAGGGCCTAACTAGTTGGTCCCCGGAGCACACTGGGCACTAACGCCGATGGAGCCATATTTTATTTTACGTGTATTCACAGCAAGTGTGACACAAACAATTCATAGGGCCACAACAACTATGGAGTATGAAGTATGGGGTCACAACAACTATGGAGTATACACTATGTGAGACACAGCAATTGTGACACGTAGTATATGTGGGGCCACAACAACTGTGGAGTACGTATTAACACACTCACAGCTAGTGTAGATACCTGTGTTGTGATGCGGTAATCGGCAGGGACACACGGCTCAAGGGGACCCGTGTAGCACCCATATGGTCACGTTATTAATTAAGTCAATTGAATAAGAGTCCAAGTTTACGTCAAGAAGTTAAGAATAAGCAATCATGGTGACCCCATGAGATAAGACTAAGTTTCAGATCAAGTTCATGTTATGTTATGTTATGTTATGTTCATGTCCACGTTAAGTTTCAAGTTCATGTTCATATCATATTATGTTATGTTCATGTTCATGTTCTGTTTCGAGTTCACGTTTATGTCATGTTATATTCACGTACATGTTATGTTCAAGTTCATGTTCATGTTATGTTATTTTCATGTTTACATTATGTCTCAAGTTCACGTTTATCTCATGTTATGCTCAGGTTTATGTTAAATTCAAGTTCATGTTATGTTATGTATGTTCACGTTCATGCTGTGATTCAAGTCCAAGTCCATGTCATGTCAAGTCAAGTTTAGTTCAGGTTATGTCAGTTATGCCATGCTATATGTCAAGTTATGCTATGCTTACTTACGACTTTAATTATGCATTCATGTTTTTACTGACATGCATTCATAATTAACCTGTGTGGGAATTTCTTGTTAACTTACTCACCATGGTAGTCCCAATTACCATTCCACCCGAATGGTGGGCAATGTGTCAGGATCAGAGCAGGGAGCGGACATTGGTAGACTGAATGAGGTTGACTAGACGCCGCAGAAACGACGCAAAACTTACAGCTTCCGTAGTTAGTTTTTGGACAGTATTCTGGCCCTCGTTAGTCGAGTTATATGAGTTATTCGACGAACTTTCTCAATAATGTATTTTGGTAATATAAATATGGAGTCTAGCCTCCCATGTTTTTGAGATTACAGTCTTCTAAGATTCGTACTAAAATCGTTGATGTTTACTTTGTTAAGTACGCTTGGATTACGATTTAACTTTTTGGGATATTATAAGTTTGGTGCATAATATTGCTCAAGAAAAAAAAATTTATCCGCTGCGATTATTGCATAATGCTAGATGCATGTTAGGAACATTGCATCTTATATGTCATGAACGGGGGCAAGTAACCACGTGTTGCATGTCCCGACGGTTCAGATGTCCGTTCGATCTCAAGCGGAATCTGGGGGGCGTCACATTCTTAATTCTCAATCTTGTGATTGTCCAATCTGGAACTTGCAAAGGATCTCTAAGACTTGATCCACCTTGGGGCCCATCATTCCCCTCTCCTCAAAAGGATTTGATCTCGAATCTCCACCTGGATCAAAGGGAGAAAGATCAGTAACATTGAAAATAGCAGACACATTATACTTACCTGAAAGATCAACTAGATATGAAGAAGTATCATTAATTTTTTCAATAATTTGAAGAGGTCTATCCATGCTACTCCTACCATCAACAAGCAAAGGTATCAAAGTTAAAGGAGTAAGTGGATTAAAATCATCTACAATTTCAAGATAAGAATAAAAGATGGTAGTATGCATGGTCATATTATATGCAAACTCCAACAAGGGTAAACGATACTCTCGCAAACGTTCATGCAACAAATCAATGAAAGGAAAATGATACTCCCACAAATGTTCTTGAAACATATCTAAAATGTTCCTTACACCAAAATAATCACTCCAATTATATGCGACCTCAATTAATGGTAAACCGTACTCCCAAAAATGTTTATGCAATACGCCTACTGATGTGAACCCCAATAAATTTGCTTTGAGACCCAACAACAATACTGGAAAAACAACCCCAAGAAAACCAAACTCAGATCTATGGATGGAGAATTTAGACCCGATGAGAACCCGTTCCAAGAACCTAGATTATATTAAAATCTAGACCCGTTGAAGAATCCGTCTCAAGAACCCAAATTACAAAGGAGGAACGCCACAAAGGTTTTGATTTACCTTTGATAAGTTCAAAAGTTCAAGAAGAACAAGAGGAGATAACTCAAACTCTCAAAGAAATTCCATATATTCTGCCTCTCAAATGAGGCTATAAGTTGTTTAAATAGACAACCCCCAAAAACCCTAATGAAAGCGCCTCGGTACTGTAGCGTGAACAGTGCCATACACCGCGCTACAGTAACTTCTAAACCCTAGTTAAATAATAAGTTTCCAAATAAACCCTTGGCCAAAATACAAGGCCTTCCCAAAGAAAACCCTAGTCCATTAGAAATAAGACGTGTAGGCTGGACATTCCAAGCCCAATCATTCTAGATTAATTCCTATGACTATTAAAATAAGCCCTTTTAATTAAATAAATAACAAAAGGCCCAAGTCGTGTCTTCCATAGTTTTGATCAAGTGGATCCAAATTGATTCTCTTTCTTTCAAGCCCATCATGAGTGTTGGTCTCTTGCTAGCTTCATCCCAATTGGATTGCACCAATTATTGCATTGCTCCCTTGATCTTCGTGGCTCTTATTCTTATAACTGATCCTTGAGACTTGGTCTGCCTTGGGGCCCATCATTCCCCCTCTCCTCAAAAGGATTCGACCTCGAATCTCCACCTGGATCAAACGGAAAAAGATCAGTAATATTGAAAATAGCAAACACATGATACTTACCTAGAAGATCCACTAGATATGAAGTATCATTGATTTTATCAAGAATTTGGAAATGTCAATCGAAGCAATTTCTGTCATCAATAGGTAAATGCATTAAATCAAAATGTATAAGTGGATTAAAACCAAAAGCACCGTCAAAAGATGAATGAGAAATAGTAGTATGCATGGTCTTCTTATATGCAAACTCTAATAATGATAAATGATACTCTCGCAAACGTTCATGCAACAATTCAATGAATGGAAAATGATACTCCCACAAACGTTCATGAAACACATCTAAAGCCTTCCTTACACCAAAATGACCACTCCAATTATATGCGACCTCAATGAATGGCAAACCATACTCCCAAAAGTATTCCTGCAATACGCCTAAATTCTTCTTTACACCAAAATGACAACTCAGATTGTATGCAACTTCAATGAATGCCAAATAATATTCCCACAAGCGTTCATACAACACGTCAATGAATGGCAAATGATACTGCCACAAACGTTCATGCAACACGTCAATAAATGCCAAATGATACGCCCAAAGGTGTTCATGTAACACATAAAAAATCTTCAGCACACCTAGATTACCCAACAAACTACTTCCATATCTATCACACACAAGCAACTCACACATAAAAACTAGTAGGCACACAAAGTTTATTCTCTCCAAATAAATACCAATCTAGTCTATAGCACTTACCAAACGATGTTTTCTCACGTACTCCATCCACACTGGCAAAGTCATCATCATTAGCATGCAATTTCTTGTCATATTCAAATCTCAATAACTTTGCATTTAAAATAATGATACGATCATACCTTCTTGCTAATGCACAAGCCACAAAAGTTTCCTTACCATGTGTGTACTTGATTACATGAGGAAAAACCTCAATACATTCCTCCCACTTGGCATGCATTCTAGTCAACTTACCTTGTCCTTTCAAGTGTATCAAGGACTCATGTTCTTCAAAGAAAGGTCGGGTAGGGATTATCGCACCGGCCACAAAATCAATGTATTGCTCTATCTCTCTAATAGGTGGCAATCCACTAAACACACCACTAGGAATCATGACCTTATATCCCTGCAACAAAGAAACAACAATACTAGGCAAAGGTACGTCAAGTTCGTTAGTATGAAAACTTGCCTTAGCGAAAGAACTCACTTTTCTTTTTGTTTTCCTCTCATTTTCTGCTCTATCTCTTCTCTTTTCACTCTTTCTTTTCCTTTCACTCTCTCTTCTTTCTTCAGTCTCTTTATTCTTTTCACTCTCTTTATTCTTTTCACTTTCTTTTTCCTTTTCACTCTCTATTTTCTTTTTACTCTCTGTTTTTTCTTCACTCTCTCCCTCTCTTGAGGTTTTGGCCTCACTATTTTTTTCTTCCTCAATTTCAGCTCCACTCTTTCTTTTTCGCCCAACCTCAGTTTCACTCTCTCTTTTTTTAGCAATCTCAGTTTCTCTCTTTCTTTGTTGAACAACCTCAGTTTCACTCTTTCTTTTCTGATCAATCTCACTTTCTCTCATTCCATTTTGATCAACCTCACTTTTCAACTTCAGTTGGTCCTCATGGACCTGTGTTGGAGTTAAAGGAGCAAGTTTGATTATTTTTCCATCCTTTACAAAGCTATATATGTTCTTGACGCCATCATGGATCACCCTTCTATCATACTGCCACGGCCTCCCCAACAAAATATGACCACAATGCATAGGCACTACATCACAAAGGACCTCATCCTTGTACTTCCTAATTGAAAAAGAAACTAACACTTGCTTATTTACCCTAACCTCCCCACAATCATTCAACCACTGCAACTTGTATGGTCTAGGGTGTTTTAAGGTAGGTAAATTCAGTTTCTCAACTAAAGTAGTGCTAGCCACATTAATACAACTTCCTCCATCAATGATCATACTACATACCTTGTTGTTGATGTGGCATCTAGTATGAAAAATGTTATCTCTTTGCTGCTCTATATCATCCATCTTAAATTCTGTATTGGGAGCACGCCTAACAACAAGAGACTCGCCATACTCTTCATTCTTATCGTACCCATTCTTAATACTAGGCTCACGTCTCCTCCTATCTCTCCCACTTTGCAAATCTCTAATCAATGCATCTTGTTGTTCCATCTTATCCCTCACTTTCCCCAACTTCAAATTTATTAACCTTTCAAACTTTTGTTGCATGGACTGCAACAAAAAGAATGAATTGTCTGCCACCCCTATTGATGTTAAGTCCCTATTATGAGACATAGTACATGCTGCACAAAAAAGAATGTTAGTGAAAAAAAGACCTCACACGCTCCCTTACGTGTTTACACTCGAATAATGGCACTCCACTCGTGTATCACACTCTTCATTGGCTTTTTCCCGATAATGATCTCACACTCTCTTGCCTTTTTACCTCAAGAGTTTTCTCACTCAAGTTCTTTAAGAACTAATTGAACTCAATCAAGACAATACAACCTTATTTTATCCCAACTAGTAATTAGGTCCAAGAAACAAGAACAAGAGAAAACACAGAAGGAATAAAATGACCCGAGACTCAAGGAATTTATACGCTGGAAAGAGTAATTACGAAAGAAGGAACCAACTAGAAAAATGTATTCAGCCCCTTTAAAGATAAGGCTCAATCAATGACAAAGCACTCAATTTCATATGGCAAAGAATTTCATACCCAAAATCCTTCTCTTCTTTTTTATTTTTTTTTTAAATTTTTTTTTCTGTTCTCACTGATTCAATCACAAACAACAATATTCAATTGTAATAATCAAACAATTGAATTCAACCACATAAAAATTGGCAATGAAATAGAAGAGAATAAAAAAAATAGCACTCCAAGCAATTGACAAACTTAGAGATGCAAGAAACCCCAGAAATTCCAAACTCTATAGATGGTGCAAATTTTGGCAGCCCTCAAACAAACAATTTAGCCACCCAATGTTGATGAACATGAAACTGAAAAGATAGAATAATCTGGCAGCCCTAGGAAACGAATTTCTGCACCTTTTTTTTTTTTTTGCAACCTTAGAACAATGAAGCACTAGAAATAAAGATGCAATAAATAAAAGATAGAAATACACCTGATTGGAAACCTTGCTCTGAATACCAAATGATATGAACCCCAATCAATTTGCTTTAAGACCCAACAACAATACTGGAAAAACAACCCCAAGAAAACCAAACTCAAATCTATGGATGGAGAATTTAGACCCGATGAGAACCCGTTCCAAGAACCTAGATTATATTAAAATCTAGACCCGTTGAAGAATCCGTCTCAAGAACCCAAATTACAAAGGAGGAACGCCACAAAGGTTTTGATTTACCTTTGATAAGTTCAAAAGTTCAAGAAGAACAAGAGGAGATCACTCAAACTCTCAAAGAAATTCCATCTATTCTCCTCTCAAATGAGGCTATAAGTTATTTAAATAGACAACCCCCAAAAACCCTAATGAAAGCGCTTCGGTACTGTAGCGTGAACAGTGTCATACGCCGCGCTACAGTAACTTCTAAACCCTAGTTAAATAATAAGTTTCCAAATAAACCCTTGGCCAAAATACAAGGCCTTCCCAAAGAAAACCCTAGTCCATTAGAAATAAGACGTGTGGGCTGGACATTCCAAGCCCAATTATTCTAGATTAATTCCTATGACTATTAAAATAAGCCCTTTTAATTCAATAAATAAATCCATGGACTTCAATAACAAAAGGCCCAAGTCGTGTCTTCCATAGTTTTGATCAAGTGGATCCAAATTGATTCTCTTTCTTTCAAGCCCATCATGAGTGTTGGGCTCTTGCTAGCTTCATCCCAATTGGATTGCACCAATTATTGCATTGCTCCCTTGATCTTCGTGGCTCTTATTCTTATAACTGATCCTTGAGACTTGGTCCACCTTGGGGCCCATCACCTACACTCTTCTTTACACAAAAGTGACCACTCCAACTATATGCAAAATCAATGAATGGCAAGTAGTACTCCCACCAATGGTCATGCAACACGTCTGAAGAGTTTATAGCAAAACGTCCCAACGAACCACATCCATGCACAAGCAACTCACTCATAAGATTAGTAGGCTCACAAAGTGTATTCTCTCTAAACAAATAACAATCTAGCCTATAGAACTTACAAAACGATGCTTTCTGACATACGCCATACACACTAGCAAAGTCATCATTAGTAGCATGCAATTTCTTATCATATTCAAATCTCAATTACTTTGCATCTAAAATGAAGATAAGGACATACCTTCTTGATAATGCATCAAACACAAGATTTTCCTTACCATGTGTGTATTTGATTTCATAAGGAAAAGTCTCAATATATTCCTCCCACTTAGCATGCATTCTAGTCAACAGCTTACGTTGTCCCTTCAAGTGTATCGAGGACTTATGTTCTTGAAAGAAAGATCGGGTAGAGATTGTCACACCTGGCACAACATCAATATAATGCTCTATCTCTCTAATAGGTGGCAATCCACTAAACACACCTCTAGGAATCATGACCTCATATCCCTGCAACAAAGAAATAACAATACTAGGCAAAGGTACGTTAAGTTCATTAGTATTAAAACTTGCCTTAGCATAAAAACTCACTTTTATTTTTCCTTTTCTCTCTACAATCTCTCTTTCTTTTTTCTCCCATGGCTCCACTCTTTTTTCTTCACTCTCAGCCACCTCTTTATTTTCTTTCACTCTCCTTCTCCTTTTCGATCTCACTATTTCTTTTTTCCTCAATCTCACTCACACTCTTTCTTTTTCGCTCAACCTTACTTTTACTCTCTCATTTTTGATCAATTTCAATTTCTTTCTTTTTTTATCAAACTCACTTTCGCTCTTTCTTTTTTGATCAATCTCACTTTTACTCTTCCTTTTTTAATCAACCTTACTTTTCAATTTCAGTTGGTCCTCATGGACCTGTGTTGGAGTTAAAGGAGCAAGTTTGATTGTTTTTCCATCATTTTCAAAACTGTACATGTTCTTGAACCCATCATAGATCACTTTCCTATCACATTGCCACGACCTCCCTAACAAAATATGGCCAGCATGCATAGGCACTATATCACAAAGTACCTCATCCTTGTACCTCCCAATTGAAAAAGAAACTAACACTTGCTTATTTACCCTAACCTCTCCACAATCATTCAACTACTACAACTTGTATGGTCTAGGGGGTTTCAAGGTAGGTAAATTCAATTTCTCAACTAAAGTAGTGCTAGCCACATTAGTACAACTTCCCCCATCAATGATCATACTACATACCTTGTTGTTGATGTGGCATCTAGTATGAAAAATGTTCTCTCTTTGCTACTCTAAATCATCCATCTTAAATTCTGTATAGGGAGCACGCCTAACAACAAGAGACTCGCCATACTCTTCCTTCTTATCGTACCTATTTTCAATACTAGGCTCACGTCTCCTCCTATCTATCCCACTTTGCAAATTTCTAATCAATGCATCTTGTTGTTCCATCTTATCCCATACTTTCCCCAACTTCAAATATAACCTTTCAAACTTTTGTTGCAACAAAAAGAATGAATTGTCTGCCACCCCCATCGGTGTTGAGTCACTATTATGAGACATAGTACATGCTGCACAAAAAGAATGTTAGTGAAAAAAAGACCTCACACGCTCCCTTACGTGTTTACACTCGAATAATGGCACTCCACTCGTGTTTCACTCTTAATTGGCTTTTTCCCGATAATGATCTTACACTCTCTTGCCTTTCACCTCAAGAGTTTTCCCACTCAAATTCTTTAAAGAACTAATTGAACTAAATCAAGACAATACAACTTTGTTTTATTCAAACTAGTAATTAGGTCCAAGAAAACAAGAACAAGAGAAACACGGAGGGAACAAAAATGACACGAGATTCAAGGTATTTATATGACGGAAAGAGTAATTACAAAACAAGATAACAACTAAATGAGGTAACAAGAGGTAATTCAGCCCCGTTAAGGACAAGACCCAATCAACAAATTTCTTTATTTCTCTTTTATTGTAACTATGTAGCAACCATTGAATATGCTACCTTTGCTTTCCTTCTCTCTGTTGTTTTTTAAAAAAAAAAATTTCTGAATTTTTTTTTTCTGTTCTTTTCTTTTCCTTTCTTTTCTTTTCTTTTCTTTTCTTTTCCTTTCCTTTATTTTCTTTTCTCTTCTTTTCTCAACAATTCAACCACAAACAGAAATATTCAATTGTGATAATTAAACAATTGAATTCAAACACATAAAAATTGACAAGAAAATAGAAGGGATCAATGAAACCCTAGAAATTTCAAACCCTAGATGGTGCAAATTTTGGCAGCCCTCAAATAAGGAATTTAGCCACCCTATGATGATGAACACGAAACCAAAATGATAGAGCAAATTGGCAGCCCTAGGGAAAACAAATTTCTGCACTTTTTCTTTTGGGAACCCTAGAACATTGAAGCCCTAGAATTTACGATGCAATAAATAAAAAATAGAATCAGACCTGATTGGAAACCTTGCTCTGAATACCAAATAATGTGAACCCCAATCGACTCGTTTTGAAATCCAACAACAATATTGGAAAAAAAAACCCAAGAAAGTCAAATTCTAGTTAATGGATGGAGAATCTAGACCCGATGAGAAATCGTTTCAAGAACCTAGATTGTATGAAAATCTAGACCCGTTGAAGAACCCGCCTCAAGAACCCAGATTACAAAGGAGGAACGCCATAAAGGTTATGATTTACCCTTGATAAGTTCAAATATTTAATCAAGAACAAGAGGAGATAAACTCAACTCACAATGAATAAAATTCATCAATTTCAATAATGTCTTTTTTCTCAAATGAGGCTACAAGTGGTTTAAATAACAATCCCCAAAAACCCTAAGTGCCGCGGGTACTGTAGCGTGAACAGTACCAGGCTATAGTAACTTCTAAAACCCTAGTTCACTTAAAATAATAACTTCCAAATATGCCCTTGGCCAAAATACAAGACCTACCCAAAAACCCTAGTTCATTAAAAATAAGACGTGTGGGCTGGACATCTCCCAAGCCCAATTATTCTAGATTAATTCGTATGACTATTAAAATAAGCACTTTTAATTAAATAAATAAGTCCATGTGATGTAACGAATTTTTGGTTTTTTTTTGCAAACCCTAAGTCGTGTCTTACATAGCATATCACATGACTGGATTTAGGGTTTAGGGTTTAGGTTTAGGGTTTATAATCTGCCCAGTCCTTAGGTACCATTTCCGTTCATATGGCCGTAAGGTAATTTCATACATTAACCTTCATTTCATTTCTTTTCTTTCTTTACAATCAAACCTTTATATTATCTTCTCTTAGTTTGATGCATATGTGTTTATTTTGGAAAAAGAGTATTCCATGCTTCATATAAATGAGGCATTAGTTATTTGAGAGAGCATGAATGAAAACCTCATGACTTAGAACCTACATGCATGCATTTCTATACACACATACGCACAATTATAATCGATAGGGTGCTTAAAAGGGGCTACCAAGAAAGGCTTGTACATAATATAGATTTATTTACCCTTTCTTTAGAAGAACATTTACAATAAGAGAGAGATATTCTTTCATGAGAGAACTTTGTGTAAGAGCATGGTCATAGCTACTTACCTCGATATGCTTCAGTACCTCCAACGTCTATAGGCCCTATTCCAATAAATAATAAGTGTGTTAATACTCATCCAACATCCTTTAAGCCTCCCTCTAAACAAGAAGCTACAATATTATAAATCTAACATCCCTTTCTACCCTTAGCATTATCTCAATAACTAACATCTAGTTTAACCCTTACAAGAGTAACATAATTAATACTAAAGCATGTTAGCTGTCCATAAAAGGATCATTTGGGTATTTTATATGGAATGGTAGTTGAAGACTCATGGGCTTTACAAGGTTTATTTGATTTAGGCTTGCTTTAGAATTAATGGAAGTAAAGGTTCAAAATCTGGAATTTCTCAAAAATAGCTAAAAAAATAGTTTTAGGCATCTCAAATAGGCTAGATAATTTTCAAGAATCATGCCCCTTCTAATTGTGTTAATTAGAAGGGCTACATTGCACATATATGGGCTTTTGAGGTTCGTAGAAAAATAAAATGAGAAGGGGCAAAAGCCAAGGACGGCTTTGGGCATCAACATAGGGCATTTATAAAAAATTTCTGTTTATTGGACAGCTTACACACTCTAGGACCTTTGCACAATTAACATTTTACTTCTAATACCAACTTAGGTTGTAATTCTAGTAACACAAGCATAATAAATATCCTAGTTAACACATATAATTTAATTAAGCCTAACATAGAAAATAGCAAGAATAACTCTTTAAGTAACTTAAAATCCTTAGCATCAAAGTTTATAATCTAATCATTTTAACACCCCTTTTAAAACAAGTTTATAGGATTGCAAACAACCATATTAAATCTGAACACTTCTAGCTTCCTAAGACAAAAAACAGAACATCACCTCCAAGATAAAACCCACGGCACCAACACTCATACCAAGAGTCATCTAAAATTTAAAACAAGTTTATTTGTTAAAAAAACCCTCTTTCTTTCGATATATATAAAAACACAACACCAAAACATCCCCCATACATATTCGGCTAAGCAAAACAAGGCATTAACATATGAAAATCACAGCATGAATAAATACAAACAAAATCTAAAACACAAGTGTTCTACATGATTTGGTTAGCCTTAAACAACATCCCAATAAACTAAAATTTGAGTTAGGGTTTATACCTTTGGTAAATCCTTCCCAAAACACAAGAACAATGAAGAGGAGAGGTGATTCCGGCTTAATGGACTAGAGAAAACACCAACTCTTGGCTGGAAACCCAAAATCGAAATATGTATATGAGATAAGCCATGAAATTCGAAACCCACATACAAACCATACTAAGCAATAAATCAAATGCCTCTTACCTTCAAGATTTCATCTTCTAGAAGATGAAAACAAGCTTTGAAATCCCAAACTATGAACAACCTGAAAATGGGTTTGAAATGAGTGTATGGCACGGTTTGTGGAAGGGGAAAACAGTTTCTTTCTTCCCTTAGGGTCGCATGGCTTGAAGGAATGGAGAGAATTTTTGGCTTTTCTTGAGTTGGAAGATGAAAGAAGAAGAAGAGAGGAACAAGGAGAAGGCGTCAGCTTTGGAGGAGAAGAGAAGAAGACTTGTATTCTTTGGCTTATGGTGACTGACAGTTCAAAAGAGGAATAAAACTTAACACTTTGGTTAAAACTTACATTGAAAGTTTAAAGAAATGGACGGCTAGGATTAATTGTAGGAAGATATTTACTCCACCTACCAAATCCAATGGTGGAAATCAATTGGGCCATTTCATAAATAGTTAAAGTTAAGGGCTTAAGAGAAAATATATTGTGGGGTATTAAAAATCATGCCCTTAATTTATTTTAATAACCCACATAAAATAAAAACACACCCATCTTAAAACAAAATAATAAAATAATAAAAATCTTTATTTTAAAAATATTTAACTTAAAGAATAAAGTGAAATAACATAAGGATCTACATAGTAAGACTTAGGTATTACGGACTAAGCCACACATCCCAATCCTAAACAACATCCCCATTAGTACATTCATGCATCCTAACCCATACTTAATCCTCATTCCCATTCATACATGCCACATGACTTTTAAGCCAACTCTGAGGCTTAAACATCGTGTAACCATGCTTAAGACAGATTACCCATTATATATGGTAAATTCATTTGGTACACATGTCTCACCAGATGCACATGTACCTTACCCTTTATCACCTAAGATCAACTTATAGTCCGTTGAACGCCCGCTTATATAAACAAACTTCATACTCCGATACCAACTTCTATTCAAACCCTGTCAACATGACCTTCCTACTTCCTAGCCCTTTACAAGTTCATTCCAACACTTGACATGACAGGACTCCATTCACAACTACATCTCCGTCGTGTCACATAACTTGTGACTACACCCAAGCTACATCGTGAGCTTGTCACGTCACCTCACATCCCGCTACGTCATTCTTACACTAACTCCTCACCCATCAAAAGCACGACTGCTTGTTTAATCATGTCACTTTGTGACATTCCCCCGTCATGCTTCCACTGCGCTACTCTTACACTATTCTGCCACCTCATACATACTCTCAGTCATAAGTCAATTACAAGGCGACGCCTCTTACCTCGGACTACAGGCCACATTCTAGCTACTTCGGGACATTGTTCAACAGTTCCCGACGCAACACAACATGCTCTACGCTCCTCGACTACGCAACCATCCTTTTCTTCTCAACATGCCATATGATGTATTGCTTCACCTCATGAAGTACACTCCATGTGTACTCCCTTCACACACTGTGCCACATCACAACTACGGCACATACTTCACAGCACAATCCATAATACTACATAGCACACTACATAATTATGCCCAACACTTCACCACACAGCCACACTTCACCTCAAAACTACACAGCCAACTCCCCAATACTAACAACATAGTCCACAACCTATCAACTAACATTTATCATAAGTAACGAGAGATATGGGGTTATACCATCGACGGGTAACCGTGCATTGCTCAATGTTAGTCAATGTTAAAGGCGTCGGAAGAGTTGTATGTGGTGGCTAACACCACGTACGGTGGCTGTTTGGACTACTACAGGTGGCTACGGGTGTGGATCTGAGGGGGAAAGGTGTGGTCGTGGTCCTAGAGTGGTGGCCTTGTGGTGGTGCCAAGGTGGCATGCGATGGATGCACGGTGGTTCATGGAGGGGGTTTGGGCCGTGGGTCTCATGGCATGGAAATGGAGAAAGAGGCTTGGTTGGTTGATGGTTGGCCATGGAGGGCTTGAGTAAGGTGCATTGGAGCTGTGATGGCGAGGTGGTGGCTATACGGTGGTCCACGGCGGTGGATCTAAGCCATGGATCATGAAAGAACCGTGGAGAGTGGGGAAGAGTGAGAGAGATGGGGACTTCAGTTGTGCATGGGGATGGCTGAGTAAGATCGCCGGTGAGAGGAGGTAGCCGTTGGTGGTGGTGCAGTGGCCTGGGTAACCGTGTACGGTGGCAGATGGTGGACAACCTGTGCATGCCGTGCGTGCGTGCGTGAGGTGGTCTGACAGAAAGGGAGAGAGTTGGGGGAAAGAGAGGCCATGGAGGTGGAGCCAATGAGGTGGTGGAGCTAATGGCGGTGCACGATGGCCCAGTTGGCTACGTACAGTGGTGCTATAGTGGGCAGAAATGGGTTTCCCCATTTCTGGGTTGTATGTGTGTTTGCTGTGACGCCCCCAAATTCTGCTTGGGATCGAACGGACATCTGAAGCGTCGGAACATACAACACAAGGTTACCTGCCCCCTTTCATGACATATAAGATGCAATGTTCCTAACATACATCTAGCATTATGTAATATTCGCAGCGGATAACTTGTTTTTTTTTTTAGCAATACTATGCACCAATCTAAAAATATCCTAAATACTTGAAACATACTTCATACATAAAGGCATACTAAATAGCCATGATCACCACACTAGTCCAAAATGGTTGTGATCAAAAGAGTACTTGAGATACAACTCCAAAAGTACAAGTAGTAACCTAAGTTAATTACTATGCCATCATCGACATCGCACGGTAGCCTAGTCGACCGTGTTCAGTTGGTCGGATTCCAATTCTCCTTCGGGTGCTGTAACAAGATCTACTATTCGGGGAGAATGGTAGTTGGGACTACCACAAAGAGATTTGATTACAAATCTCAGCAATTCAACATAAAACCTCCACACAGGTTAATAATGCATGCATGGCAGTAAAAACATGAATGCATAATTAAAGTCGTAAGTAAGCATAGCATAACTTGACATATAGCATGACATAATTGACATAACTTGAACTTAAACGTGAACTGAACTTGACTTAACATGACATGAACTTGAGCTTAAAACATAACATGGACTAGCAACATAACATGAACGTGAACTTGAAACATAGCATGAACGTGAACATGCATAACATAAATATGAACTTAAACTTAACATAAACCTGAGCATAACATGACATAAACGTGAACTTAAGACATAATGTAAATGTGAACATAACATAACATGAACGTGAACTTAAAAATAACATGTACGTGAACATAACCTGACAGAATCGTGAACTTGAAACATAACGTGAACATGAATATAACAAAACATGAACATGAGCTTGAACATATCATAAATGTGAACATAACATGATATGAACATGAACTTGAAACTTAACATGAACATGAACATAACATGTATGTGAGCATAACATAACATAACATGAACTTGATCTGAAACTTGACTTAACATGTACTTGATCTGAAACTTGACTTAACATAAACTTTGAATCTTACTTCTTTACTTAACATGAACTTGGACTTGAATTCTGACAATAAAAAATGATTCCGCCAGTCGTATCATCAAGAATAGTGAACAATCAGAATGATTCCGCCCAACATATTCCATCAGAGATACTCAGACAATCAGAATTAGGAAATGAGTATTTTAAAACATGTACCCTAGCAATCAGAATGATTACACCAGGAGTACCAAGTAATATTCTGACAATCAGAATGATTCCATCACAAGTATCTTAAAACATGTACCCTAGTAATCATAATGATTACACCAGGAGTACCTAGTAATACTCTGACAATCAGAATGCTTCCATCACGAGTATCTTAAAACACGTACCCTAGCAATCAGAATTATTACACCAGAAGTACCTAGTAATACTCTGATAACCAGAATGATTCCATCACGAGTATTTTAAATAAGATATACCCTAACAATCAGAATGATTACGCTAGGAGTATCTGCATAACTGAATTTGAACGGTACTCTGACAATCAAAATGATTTTGCCAAAAGTACCTCATATGAATTACAAGTGGAGATGCTCGGACAATCATAATGATTACATCACGAGTATGCTAGACATAAACTGACTTAAACGTAACTTTAAAGACATGACTTACTTGAGATGGAAACACTTTGTAACATGACCGAACATGTAACAGATGTCATACTTGACGTGACATACTTGCAAAAGTGAATATTATATGATATGACATACATGTAACATATGGCATACTTATAACAAATAACATTACATGACAGAATAGTTGTGTAACAGATAAATATTCATGAAAGAATAAATCATGCGTAACAGATAAACATGTAATGACGTGACATGGCATGGCATATATGCTAACATACATACATAAATTGTAGTTCCCTTACACATCATACATACACAGTAAATTGATAGTAAGTTAGAAGCTAACTCACTTCGATCGTCGCGTTCTACGTGAATAAAGCAGGAAACACGAGGAACTGTAAGAGGGTATTCTAAAAGTTAGAAATTTAATTAATAACAATTAGAAACATGAAAACAAGCTAACTTAGAGTAAAATTACCATTTTACCCTCTACATGTGAAAAAATGACCATTTTACCCCTAAATTAAGGATTTCACATCCTAACTCCAAAAAATTTCAAAATTTACATTCCTCATGAAAATTTTGTCCTAAACTCAAATATCATCTTAGAAAAATATAAAACAAATCACAACTATGGAAAACACACTATGGCCGAAACATCCATAGGCCATTTCTCTTGATTTTTGTTGCAAATTCTTCCAACTTCAAAACTCATGCTTAAACCAAAATTTTGCAACAAACATCTTCCAATCCTAGGTTTAAAACCATACTTAAAATATCTATTTAGAAAAAGCTAATAATCAACACCAAACTTTTTTTTGTAAAAAGATTCAAACACTTGAATCATAAACTTTGACCCTAAATCAAAACATCTCCAAGAATTCCAAAAATCAAATCTTACTTCTAACATATTCATAACATCATCCTAATATCAATCATGTTTTAAATCATCCAACTAAAGTCACCAAAATCACAAAATAACACTTGGAGTTTTTGGTTTGACACTTAGTCCAAAAACATAAACTTTTTCCTCAACTAGCTTTGATAAATCTCTTTATCAATGGCTTAAGAAGGTGCGATCTTCAAAATAAAGCATCACATGGTTTAAAGATGTGTCCTAAAGAATATCCAACCATCAAAATTAAAATCACATGGCTAAAAATCAATAAAACATGGATCTAATCTAAAAACATCAAATCTTAGGCCTAACCGAAATCCCCTTACATAGAAAAATCATATCTTTGAAAATAATACTAAATATTTTCAAAATAACATCCTAACATGAAAATAAGAGACTTAGGATCATCATATAAAAATATAAAAGCCTTTAGAGTAAGATCAAACCATGAAATATTCAAACTTTCTCGAAATAAAAACTGTTTTTCCACTTCTAATTTTCAAGTTTCTAGATCTAAGAAACTCTATCATCAAAAGCTTTATTCATGCAACAAAACCTCAATGAACACTCTTAAAAACATGCTAGCAACACTCCATAACATTAGCTTGGTCAAAAACTCCAAAACATAACATACTCTCCAGTTTCACGCCTAGAATGACCTTTCCATGGTTAAAAATACTTTTGACCGATCAAATGACCATGGAAAGATACGAATAATATATCTACGGAAACTATAGTCAAAGAGGAACAACTTTTATGAAGGAGGCATTGTATAAAAATACTTACAAAGGCTCGAAAATCTCCACGTAAAAATACACAAAAATCTGCGTAAGACAGCTCTTTTGGGTTTCTCTCTTAGAACGGGGTGAACAAGTGATGAAAAGGAAGTAAGTGTGACTTGCACAACTCAAGACTTCTGTAGGGGGAAGATATGGACCTGAATGACCATTGATTAGAGGTAGATATGTGACATAAAGTAGAGAATAGTGAAGGGAGAGGATGTAACAGCCCGCTAAAATTATCAGTTTTGGATTATTTCCCGACAGCAATCACATCTCTCTCGTCTTTACCCTCATCTGGAATCACGCGTATAGATTATCTTTTCCGTAAATCACGTAATTTGTTCTTCACCGACAGCTGTAAAATCATGAGTCTTCCAAGACCACGCCTAGCCTTTCTCAAGCCCAAACTACCACTTTATGTGGTGGACAGCCACCGTACGCCGCCACGTACGTTCCTCCGACGCATGTTCGTGACGAACAACGAGCGACGCACGGGTTATCCCGTCGATGGTATAACCTTCTATCTCTAGTTATTTTACGTTTAAAATAGTTGGTTGGTTTGTGGATTGTGTAGTTGTATTTGTGGAATTCGTTGCGTAGTTGTGAAGCGAAGTGTGGTTGTGAAGTGTTGCGTTTGATTGTGTATTTTGTGGACTGTGCTGTGAAGTATAGGCGTGAGATGGATGCCGTAGATGTGATACGGCGGGTTGTGTGAAGAGAATACGCGTGTAGCGTATTCTGTGTAATGCAGCGACGCGCCGCGCGACGTGCACTGTAGTGATGTGTGTCGTAGAAGGAAGGGAGTACGCATGTAGTGTACTCCGTGTTGTATGGCGATGCATCGTGTGATGTGCATCGTGTTGATGAGAGTTGTAGCGAAGGAAGTACGCGTAGCGCGTACTCCGTGTCGCGTAGCGATGCACCGTGAGACGTGTATCGCAGTGATGGGTATTGTAGTGTGGATGGAAGAGAGTTCACGTGAGTGTACTCTGTATTAAGTCGTGATACATCGGATGGCGTGTCACGAAGGGTTGAATGGCGTAGCAGAGAAGTGTGGAGCGTATGGTGTAATGTTGGGAAACTGTATGACAGTGTCCCGAAGCAGTGATGATATGGATTATAGTCCGGGATGACTGGTGTCATCTTGTGGTTGACTATGGCTAAGAGTATATGGATTGAGAAATGAGTTGTTTGTTTGGTTGTTATTGATAATTTTAATGAACTTGTTTTAGTGCAAAGGCTTTCTGAAGTCAATTTATCTCTTCCGAGTATAGTGAAACCTCAAGTTGGCCGTGGTGTTGCAAGTGCTTACAATATGGCAATTGAGTTCAGAAGTGAAAATCTTAAGGACTCGAGTGTTCCTCTTCCAGCTGTTGTGCAGTTCCTCGTGTCTCGCGCTCTATTCTCATAGAACGCGACGATCGAGGTAAGTTAGCCTCTAACTTACTATCAGTTTATTGTGTATGTGTGATGGGTAAGAGAACTACAATTTATGTATGTATGTTATCGTATATGCCATGTCATGCTATGTCATTACATGTTTATCTGTTACGTATGATTTAATCTCTCATGAATAATTATCTGTTAAATAATCTTTTCTGCCATACAATGATGTATGTTATAAGTATGCCATGTTAAGTATGCCATATGATACATGTATGCCATGAAATGTTTATGATTAAATCATATTATGCCATTTACAAGTATACGCCATGTTAGAAAAGTATATGATATTAAATAATATCACATGCATTAAGAAAGATAAGACATGTTATGTTATAATAATGCGTGGGGCCACAACAACTGTGGAGTACGTATTATATTTATGTTATTTATAATGCGTGGGGCCACAACAACTGTGGAGTACGTATTATATTTTATGTTATTTATAATGCGTGGGGCCACAACAACTGTGGAGTACGTATTATATTTTATGTTACTTATAATGCGTGGGGCCACAACAACTGTGGAGTACGTATTATATTTATGTTACTTATAATGCGTGGGGCCACAACAACTGTGGAGTACGTATTATATTTATGTTATGTTATTTATAATGCGTGGGGCCACAACAACTGTGGAGTACGTATTATATTTTATGTTATTTATAATGCGTGGGGCCACAACAACTGTGGAGTACGTATTATATTTTATGTTATTTATAATGCGTGGGGCCACAACAACTGTGGAGTACGTATTATATTTTATGTTATTTATAATGCGTGGGGCCACAACAACTGTGGAGTACGTATTATATTTAATGTTATGTTACTTATAATGCGTGGGGCCACAACAACTGTGGAGTACGTATTATATTTATGTTACTTATAATGCGTGGGGCCACAACAACTGTGGAGTACGTATTATATTTTATGTTACATGAAGTATGGGGCCACAACAACTGTGGAGCATACACTACATGAGACACAGCAATTGTGACATGTAGAATACGTGGGGCCACAACAACTGTGGAGTACGTATTATATTTTATGTTATGTGAATTCATGGGGCCACAACAACTGTGGAGCATGAAGTATGGGGCCACAACAACTGTGGAGCATACACTACATGAGACACAGCAATTGTGACATGTAGAATACGTGGGGCCACAACAACTGTGGAGTACGTATTATGTTTTATGTTACTTGAATACGTGGGGCCACAACAACTGTGGAGTACGTATTAATGCACGTTATTAATCAAGACAATTAAATAAGATTCCAAGTTTATGTTAAGTCAAGTTTCAGATCAAGTTCATGTTATGTTATGCTCACGTACATGTTATGTTCATGTTCATGTTATGTTCCAAGTTCATGTTCACATCATGTTATGTTCACGTTTATGATACGTTCAAGCTCACGTTCATGTTATGTTATGTTCATGTCCATGTTATGTTTCACGTTCATGTTATGTTGATTGTTCATGTTATGTTTTAAGCTTAAGTTCATGCCATGTTAAGTCAAGTTCAGTTCACGCTTAAGTTCTGGTTAAGTCATGCTATATGTCAAGTTATACTATGTTTATGTATGACTATAATTATGCATTTATGCTTTTACTGCCATGCATGCATTTTTAACCTGTGTATAAGTTTTATGTTAACTTACTGAGATTTGTAATCAAATCTCACTGTGGTAGTCCCAACTACCATTCCCCCCGAATGGTAGATCTTGTTACAGGACCCAAAGGAGAATTGGAATCTGACCAACTGAATACGGTCGACTAGGCCACGGTGCGATGTTGATGATGGTATAGTATTTAACTTAGGTTAATACTTGTACTTTTGGAGTTGTATCTCAAGTATTCTTTTGATCACAACCATTTTAGACTAGTGTGGTGATCACGGCTTTTTAGTATGCCTTTATGTATGAATTATGTTTCAAGTATTTGGGATATATTTAGTTGGTGCATAGTATTGCTAAAGAAAAAGATTATCCGCTGCGAATATTGCATAATGTTAGATGCATGTTAGGAACATTGCATCTTATATGTCATGAACGGGGGCAGGTAACCTTGTGTTGCATGTCTCGACGCTTCAAATGTCCGTTCAATCCCAAGCGGAATTTGGGGGCGTCACAGGTGGTATCAGAGCAATACGTCTCTGGGTTGTAAATCCACATGTCCTTAGGAAATGCACCAAATACTAGGCTTGAGATTTTAGTCTTCATTAGGCTTGAATTTCTTCGAGATCATGTGCAGAAAAGCGATATAGTAATAGAGTTCACAAACACACATGATCAGTTAGCAGATATTTTCGCAAAACCTTTACCAGAAGATAGATTATATATGATTAGAAGAGAAATAGGTATGAAGCATGTTACGAATATCTCTTAAAGGATAAAACCAGAGTTCATAAATATAAAGAGATATTTTTTTTAATAAAATGCTTCTACATAAACTTGAGGTTCTTAGCCTCATGTTGGAGACGCTCACTCTCTTCATACAATATCATATCATCCCTATTCATGGGAGCTGGCAAGCGGAATGAAGAATCCAGTAGAGTTTTCAGCTGTTTATTCTGCTGCCGAAGGATTCCTTCCCTGGTGTGAGACTCTTGAACAATTCGTTGAAGTACAACAATTTGTTCTTTAAGCCTTTCAACCTCTTGGTTTTTGGCTTGTACCCGCTGGGAAAAAGCAATTATAGAAGATGAGTAGCGAGTCCCAAGACTCACCAAGTCGTAGACAGCATCGGAGTCTGACTTATTAGCCATACTAGTATTTTCTTGCTGCAGCATGGCACCTATGGCAGCTGCAGAAAGGACAGGAGGTTGAGGTGCTGAATACCTCATGGATGGATCTAGGGAAATGTTAGAAGATTGAGCCATTGAGAAAAGAACTGAAAACTTAAGGCGAGAATGTTGAAGGAATGCAGAGGAGTTATAGAGATGAGAATAAGTTTTGATGCATATTGGATTGAGTTGAAGACTGACTTTATAGAGATAACATAAAGAAGAAGACAAACTAGTTTCTCTTCAAATCTTATTTAGTCAAAAGAAATACAAGATATGCTGGACACGCTTTGTCAAAAGTTTCTTACTAAGCCAGCTAGATTAACAGTAGTTTGTCCCTATTTCTCTAGAAAACGATGAACCTCTGCTGTTATCTGCCGATGTTGACCCTGTATCTGAATCCTTTCTCGTTCCAGCTCTTCTATTCGTGGTTGCAGATCATGAGCATACCAATCTGCAAATTTCTTCAACTCTTGGTTTTCTTGCTGTAGCCTTTTATTTTCTCTATCCTTATTAGCAAGCTTCTGTTGTAACTCAGATATTTGGATGTTAAGATGATCAATCTCACTTACCCTCGCCAGTAACCTCCGAGACATGATCGTAACAGAGGCAGCATATTGACTACTGAGCTTCCATGATTCTGTAATAATCTCAGAATCAGTCCTACTAGAAGAACAGTTCGCTGCTCCTATCGTAGTATTGACGACCTCAGGAGAGAAGATTGATGGTTGATGCGTCAAGGGTTCCTGATTCAAGTCTGGAACATTAGTGGAAGAGTTTTGCCCAGCCATTATTTTGTTATGGAAAAACAAAACACAGGTCAAGAAGCGATGTTTTTTCTTTCCGATGGATGAAGATGATCCTGTTTCTTTATAGAAACTCAAAGCCTTCAATCACGGTTGTCATCAACATCAGGCGTTTGTTCAAATCACTAGCCGTATTAAATTCATAGAGTAGGCCCCGAGACTTTGCAGCACTTGTCGGGTCACGGACGGTTCTTTTTTTTTCAAACTATCTACAGTGTTTTAAGCGTGTTTTATGTTTGTACTTGCGTCGATTTCGAGGACGAAATCTTTTTTTTAGGAGGGGAGGATGTAACAGCCCGCTAGAAATTCAATGGTGGAATTTCTATAGACATTAGAAATCTCGTGAAAACCCCATAAGTTTTTACGAATCGGCTAATCGCATAAGTTCTAGTAT
Organism: Carya cathayensis; assembly: GCA_011037825.1. NCBI lineage: Eukaryota > Viridiplantae > Streptophyta > Magnoliopsida > Fagales > Juglandaceae > Carya > Carya cathayensis. Next base: position 24,315 of record QGSO01001402.1, read on the forward strand.
GTCAACATAATTAGTTTTATCACTCACTATGGTGCCAGAAATGTGATTTTATTTGTTTGAGGTAGTTAGAAGTGTCAGATTACGTTATAGTTTACGCCACTAGACTCAGTTGAATATTTAGGATTTTTCAGTACTAAGTTTATTATGCACTTTTTCGGAGTGAATAGTAACCTCGATAAGCGTACTAAGTGCAGTGGTTTCAAAATCACAGTGTGAAATGTCCAAATTAGGTTAGAGAAGTTTTATTTGGACACTTGGCAAGATCTTAACCACACATAATGAATAGTATTAGATACTTGGCACAAAGAGAAACCATTAGATGGATTTGTGAAGGAAATCAATGTGTGAGATCATGCCACCTAAGCAAAACAGTTTTTTTTCATCTGATCAACCAAATTGAGTTAGATGAAGAGGGTTTCAACCCTAGTAAAACCCTAAATGGTTGGAATCCTTTTGAAACCCCAAAAACTTGGTTGAAACCGAAACCCTAAACGGTTTCCCCAAACCCTAAAGTTGGCATTCAAACCCTTTTTGATCCAATTTCTAGTATTGTGTTTAATCACTTGATTAAATCACTTTCACATGCTATTAATTTCTCAAATTCCTATTATGACATCTTTATCCAACATTTTAAACCTTAGAAATTTGATTGGGCCAAGAAAAATTGGATTTGGGCTTGATAGCATCTCAAACCCTAACCAAACCCCCTTTAAACCCCAAATTGAAGCCCACTTGGTTGAGGCCCACTAAGGCCCACTAAAGCCCACGAATTTTGGCCACCTTGGCATAGCTTCTTGGAGAAATTTCCTCCCCCACTTGGCAGACCATTCATTGCATCAAGTTGCACTCATTAATATGGAGGAACCCACCCCATCAAGTCCCATGTCTCATAGCCTTTGTAAGTTGTCTTTTGCCCCCCACTATCCTCTACATTATGTCACATGTCTACACCTCCACTCAATGATCATTAAGGTCCAAATATTCTCCCTACAGAAGTCTTGAGTCGTGCAAGACACACTTACTTCACTTTAATCATTTCTTCACCCCGTTCTTAGAGAGAAACCCAAAAGAGCTCTCTCGGGCAGATTTCTGGGTCTTTTTGCGTGGAGTTTTTCGACCCTTTGTAAGTATTTTCACACGATGACTCCTTCATAAAAGTTGTTCCTCTTTGAGTCTAGTTTCCGTAGATGTATTTTTCGTATCATTCCATGGTCATTTGGTCGGTCAAAAGTATTTTTAACCATGGAAAGGTCATTCTGGGCGTGAATCTGGAGAGTGTGTTATGTTTTGGAGTTTTTGACCAAGCTAATGGATATATCTTGGTCCGAAAATTTTATGGAGTGTTCTTAGAATGTGTTTAAGAGTTTTCATTGAGGTTTTGTTGCATGAATAAAGATTTTGATGATAGATTTTATTAGATCTAGAAACATGAAAACTGGAAGTGACAAAACAGTTTTTATTTGGATAAAGTTTGAATATTTTGAGGTTTGATCTTACTCTAAAGGCTTTGATATTTTTATATGATGATCCTAAGTCTCTTATTTTCATGTTAGGATGTTATTTTGGAGATATTTAGTATTAGTTTCAAAGATATGATTTTTCTATGCAAGAGAATTTCGGTTAGGCCTAAGATTTGATGTTTTTAGGTTAGATCCATGTTTTATTGGGTTTTAGCCATGTGATTTTAATTTTGATGGTTGGATATTCTTTAGGACACGTTTTTAAACCATGTGATACTTTATTTCAAAGATCTCACCTTCTTAAGCCATTGATCAAGAGATTTATCAAAGCTAGTTAAGAAAAAGTTTCTGTTTTTGGACTAAGTGTAAAATCAAAAACTCCAAGTGTTATTTTTGTGATTTTGGTGACTTTAGTTTGATGATTTAAAGCATGGTTTATCTGAGGATGATGTTATGAATATGTTAGAAGTAAGATTAGATTTTTTGGAATTCTTGGAGATGTTTTGATTTAAGGACAAAGCTTGTGATTCAAGTGTTTTGATCTTTTTACAAAAAAGTTTGGTGTTGATTATTAGCTTTTTCTAAATGGATGTTTCAAGTATGGTTTTAAACTTAGGATTGGAAGATGTTTGTTGTAAAATTTTGGTTTAAGCATGAGTTTTGAAGTTGGAAGGAATTGTAACAAAAATCAAGAGAAATGGCCTATGGATGTTTCGGCCATAGTGTGTTTTCCATAGTGTTGTTTTGTTTTAAATTTTTTTCTGAGTTGATATTTGAGTTTAGAACAAAATTTACATGAGGAATGTAAATTTTGGAAATTTTTGGAGTTAGGATATGAAATCCTTAAGTTATGGGTAAAATGGTCGTTTTCCCACATGTAGAGGGTAAAATGATAATTTTACTCTAAGATAACTTGTTTCCATGTTTCTAATTGTTAGTAATTAAATTTCTAACTTTTAGAATGACCTTTTACAGTTTCTCGTATATCGCACTTTATTCTCGTAGAACGTGACAATCGAGGTAAGTTAGCCTCTAACTTACTATCAGTTTATTGTGTATGTGTGATGGGTAAGAGAACTACAATTTATGTATGTATGTTATCGTATATGCCATGTCATGCTATGTCATTACATGTTTATCTGCTACGTATGATTTAATCTCTCATGAATAATTATCTGTTACATAATCTTTTCTATCATACAATGATGTATGTTATAAGTATGCCATGTTAAGTATGCCATGAAATGTTATGATTAAATCATATTGTGTCATTTACAAGTATACGCCATGTTAGAAAAGTATATGATATTAATTAATATCTCATGCATTAAGAAAGATAAGACATGTTATGTTACGTATAATACGTGGGGCCACAACAACTGTGGAGTACGTATTATATTTTATGTTACGTGAATACGTGGGGCCACAACAACTGTGGAGTACGTATTATATTTAATGTTACGTATATACGTGGGGCCACAACAACTGTGGAGTACGTATTATATTTTTATGTTACGTGTATACGTGGGGCCACAACAACTGTGGAGTACGTATTATTTTTTATGTTACGTGTATACGTGGGGCCACAACAACTGTGGAGTACGTATTATATTTTATGTTACGTGTATACGTGGGGCCACAACAACTGTGGAGTACGTATTATATTTTATGTTACGTGTATACGTGGGGCCACAACAACTGTGGAGTACGTATTATATTTTATGTTACGTGTATACGTGGGGCCACAACAACTGTGGAGTACGTATTATATTTTATGTTACGTGTATACGTGGGGCCACAACAACTGTGGAGTACGTATTATATTTTATGTTACGTGTATACGTGGGGCCACAACAACTGTGGAGTACGTATTATATTTTATGTTACGTGTATACGTGGGGCCACAACAACTGTGGAGTACGTATTATATTTTATGTTACGTGTATACATGGGGCCACAACAACTGTGGAGCATGAAGTATGGGGCCACAACAACTGTGGAGCATACACTACGTGAGACACAGCAATTGTGACACGTAGAATACGTGGGGCCACAACAACTGTGGAGTACGTATTAAGTCAAGTTTCAGATCAAGTGCATGATAAGTCAAGTTTCAGATCAAGTTCATGTTTTGTTATGTACACGTACATGTTATGTTCATGATCAAGTTATGTTCCAAGTTCATGTTCACATCATGTTAAGTTCACGTTTACAGTATGTCTCAAGTTCACGTTTATGTCATGATATGTTCAAGTTTATGTTATTTTCAAGTTCATATTTATGTTATGCATGTTTACGTTCATGCTACATTTCAAGTCCATGTTATGTTTTAAACTCAAGTTCATGTCATGTTAAGTCAAGTTCAGTTCACGTTTAAGTTCTGGTTATGTCATGTTATATGTCAAGTTATGCTATGCTTATGTACGACTTTACTTATGCATTTATGCTTTTACTGCCATGCATGCATCTTTAACCTGTGTGTGAGTTTTATGTTAACTTACTGAGATTTGTAATCAAATCTCACTGTGGTAGTCCCAACTACCATTCCCCCCGAATGGTAGATCTTGTTACAGGACCCAAAGAAGAATTGGAATCTGACCATCTGAATACGGTCATCTAGGCTACGGTGCGATGTTGATGATGGTATAGTATTTAACTTAGGTTAATGCTTGTACTTTTGGAGTTGTATCTCAAGTATTCTTTTGATCACAACCATTTTGGACTAGTGTAGTGATCACGGCTTTTTAGTATGTTTTTATGTATGAAATATGTTTCAAGTATTTGGGATATTTTTAGTTTGGTGCATAGTATTGCTAAAGAAAAAAATTATCCGCTGCGAATATTGCATAATGCTAGATGCATGATAGGAACATTGCATCTTATATGTCATGAACGGGGGCAGGTAACCTTGTGTTGCATGTCTCGACGCTTCAAATGTCCGTTCAATCCCAAGTAGAATTTGGGGGCGTCACAGAGGACAGCCTGTAGAAGCTGTGAGGTATGGAGGTTGATGGGGTGGGTTTCTCCATCTCATCAAGGCATTATTGGGTGCAGCCAAGGGTAGTGAATGGTCTGCCATGTGGGGGAGGAAAATTCTCCAAGAAGCCTTGCCAAGGTGGCCAAATTCGTGGGCCTTGGTGGGCCTCAACCAAGTGGGCTTCAATTTGGGGTTTAAAGGGGGTTTGGTTAGGGTTTGAGATGCTATCAAGCCCAAATCCAATTTTTCTTGGCCCAAACAAATTTCCAAGGTTTAAAAGGTTGGATAATGATGTCATAACAAGAATTTGAGAAATTAATAGCATGTGGAAGTGATTTAATCAAGTGATTAAACACAATGCTAGAAATTGGATCGAAAAGGGTTTGAAGGCCAATTTAGGGTTTGGGGAAACCGTTTAGGGTTTCGGTTTCAACCAAGCTTTTGGGGTTTCAATTGGATTACAACCATTTAGGGTTTCACTAGGGTTGATCAGATGAAAAAGGTTTGCTTAGGTGGCATGATCTTACACCTTGATTTCCTTCACAAATCCATCTAATGGTTCCTCTTTACGCCAAGTATCTAATATTATTCACTATGTGTGGCTAAGATCTTGTCAAGTGTCCAAATAAAACTTCTGTAACCTAATTTGGACATTCCACACTGTGATTTTGAAAATACTGCACTTAGTACGCTTATCGAGCTTACTATTCACTCCAAAAAAACGCATAATAAATTTAGTACTGAAAAATCCTAAATATTCATATTAACCTACAGTGAAAACCGTTTACCAAAACTCAGCCCCAAAGTGCCCCTATAAATAAATTCTCAGTTTCGAATAGTCGTTTCATCCAAAATTATGAAAATGAGTTATTAGGCCATAAAATCCTAAATATTCAACTGAGTCTAGTGGCGTAACCTATAACGTAATCTGACACTTCTAACTACCTCAAACAATTAAAATCGCATTTCTGACACCATAGCGAGTGATAACACTGACTATGTTGACAGACTAAAACCTTTGCGATTAGCCGATTTGTGAAAACTTACGGAGTTTTTACGAAATTCCTCAAGTCTATAGAAATTCTAACATTGAATTTCTAGCGGGCTATTTACATGTGAGAGAGAGAGAGAGAGAGAGAGAGAGAGAGGGAGAGGAGATGGGTTTGGTGGGGTTGGTCACTAGTGAGGGAAGGAGGCCATTGGTGACTTGAGCAGCGGCGTATGGCGGTAGACGGGTGAAGAACCTGTGTGCTATACCCATTTTTGGGTTGTGCTACCGTGGTGAAGAGAGAGACTTATGAGGGAAGGAAACCTCCATGGAGGAGGGAGGAGGTGCTGGGGAGTTCGCGGGTGGTAGCCGTGACTAATGGTGGCTAGCAGTGGCTGAGCTGGGAGGGGAAGAGCAAGCTTAGCTAGGGTGATGTGAACCCCAATCGACTCGCTTTGAGACCCAAGAACAATATTGGAAAAACAACTCAAGAAAGCCAAACTCAAGTCTATGGATGGAGAATTTAGACTCGTTGGGAACTCGTTTCAAGAACCTAAATTATATTAAAATCTAGACCCGTTGAAATCCCGTCTCAAGAACCCAAATTACAAGGAGGAACGCCACAAAGGTTGTGATTTACCTTTGATAAGTTCAAGAGTTCAATCAAGAACAAGAGGAGAAAACTCACTCAAAATTAAAATTCAGAATAAAAGTCTAACCCTTGGAGTGGTTGGTTACATCTTTTAAATACCCTCCCCAAAACATGATAAAACCCTAGACTAAAATTTGAGACCCTCTCTCTCTAAACCCTAGTTCAAATAAAATAATATCTTTCCAAATAAGCCCTTGGCCAAAATACAAGGCCTTCCCAAAAACCCTAGTTCATAAGAAATAAGACATGTGGGCTAAGCATCCTCAAGCCCACTTATTATAAACTAATAATAAAAATCATTTTAAACAAATTGAAAGCCTTAATATCTAAAGGCCCCATCTCTAAGTTAAGTCTTCCACAGCTTGGATCAAGTGGATCAAAGCTGGTTCTTCTTCTTTTAAGCCCATCTTGAGTGTTGGGCTCTTGCTAGCTTCTGCCCAAGTGGCTTGTACTCATCCTTGCATTGCTTCCTAGATTTTCTTGGCTCTTGATCTTGTAATTGGCCCATCTGGAACTTGCAAAGGATCTTTAAGAGTAGGCCCACCTTGGTTGTCATCATTCCCCCTCTCCTCAAAAGGATTCGACCTTGAATCTCCACTTGGATCAAAGGGAAATAGATCAGTAACATTGAAAATAGCAAGCACATGATACTTACCTGGAAGATCCACTAGATATGAAGTATCATTAATTTTATCAAGAACTTGGAAATGTCCATCCAAGCTACTTCTGTCATCAACAGGTAAGGGCATTAAATCAAAATGAATAAATGGATTAAAACCATATGCAATTTCAAGATAAGAATAAAAAATGGTTGTATGCATGGTCCTGTTACATGCAAACTCTAACAAGGGCAAACGATACTCCCACAAACGTTCATGTAACAAGTTAACGAAAGGCAAATAATACTCCCACAAACGTTCATGCAACAAGTCAATGAAAGGCAAATAATACTCCCATAAACGGTCATGCAACAAATCAATGAAAGACAAATAATACTCCTATAAACGTTCATTAATCACATCTAAAGTCTTCCTCACACCAAAATGATAATTGTGATTATATGCAATCTTAATGAGTGGCAAATAATATTTCCACAAACGTTCATACAACCAGTTAATGAATGGAAAATGATACTGCCACAAACGTTCATACCACACATCAATAAATGGCAAATGATATGCCCAAAAGTGTTCATGCAATACGCCTAAACTCTTCTTTACACCAAAGTAACCACTTAAACTATATGTAAACTCAGTGAATGGGAAACAATACTGATGTGAACCCCAATCGATTTGCTTTGAGACCCAACAACAATACTGGAAAAACAACCCCAAGAAAGCCAAACTCAGATCTATGGATGGAGAATTTAGACCCGATGAGAACCCGTTCCAAGAACCTACATTATATTAAAATCTAGACCCGTTGAAGAATCTGTCTCAAGAACCCAAATTACAAAGGAGGAACGCCACAAAAGTTTTGATTTACCTTTGATAAGTTCAAAAGTTCAAGAAGAACAAGAGAAGATAACTCAAACTCTCAAAGAAATTCCATATATTCTGCCTCGTAAATGAGGCTATAAGTTGTTTAAATAGACAACCCCCAAAAACCCTAATGAAAGTGCCTCGGTACTGTAGCGTGAACAGTGTCATACGCCGCGCTATAGTAACTTCTAAAACCCTAGTTTGTAGAATAATAACTTGCCAAATAAGCCCTTGGCCAAAATACAAGGCCTTCACAAAAATCCTAGTTCAATAGAAATAAGACGTGTGGGCTGGACATCCCCCAAGCCCAATTATTCTAGATTAATTCCTATGACTATTAAAATAAGCCCTTTTAATTAAATAAATAAATCTATGGGCTTCAATAACAAAAGGCCCAAGTCGTGTCTTCCATAGTTTTGATCAAGTGGATCCAAATTGATTCTCCTTCTTTCAAGCCCATCATGAGTGTTGGGCTCTTGCTAGCTTCATCCCAATTGGATTGCACCAATTCTTGCATTGCTCCCTTGATCTTCGTGGCTCTTATTCTTATAATTGATTCTTGAGACTTGGTCCACCTTGGGGCCCATCATTCCCCCTCTCCTCAAAAGGATTCGACCTCGAATCTCCACCTGGATCAAAGGGAAAAATATCAGTAACATTGAAAATAGCAAACACATGATACATACCTGGAAAATCCACTAGATATGAAGTATCATTAATTTGGAAATGTCCATCCAAGCTTCTTCTGTCATCAATAGGTAAAGGCATTAAATCAAAATGAATAAGTGGATTAAAACCAAAAGCACCTTCAAAAGATGAATGAGAAAGAATAGTAGTATGCATGGTTTTCTTATATGCAAACTCTAATAATGACAAATGATACCCTCGTAAACGTTCATACAACAATTCAATGAATGGAAAATGATACTCCCGCAAACGTTCATGAAACACATCTAAAGTATTCTTTACACCAAAATAATCACTCCAATTATACGTGATTTCAATGAATGGCAAATAATATTCTCACAAACGTTCATACGACACGTCGATGAATGGCAAATCATATTGCCACAAACGTTCATACATCATGTTAATGAATGGCAAATGATATTTCCGCAAATGTTCATGTAATGAGTCAATGAATGGCAAACGATACTCCCACAAACGATTATGCAACACGTCTAAAATCTTTTTTACACCAAAATGATTACTCCAATTATATGCGACCTCAATGAATGGTAAACCGTGCTCCCTAAAGTGTTCATGTAATATGCCTAAAATATTTTTTATACCAAAGTGACCCAACAAACCACATCCATGCACAAGCAACTCACCCATAAAACTAGTAGGCACACAAAGTTTATTCTCTCCAAATAAATACCAATCTAGTCTATAGCACTTACCAAACGATGTTTTCTCGCATACTCCATACACATTGGCAAAGTCATTATCATTAGGAAGCAATTTCTTGTCATATTCAAATCTCAATAACTTTGCATCTAAAATAACAATACGATCATACCTTCTTGCTAATGCACAAGCCACAAAATTTTCCTTACCATGTGTGTACTTGATTACAAGAGGAAAAATCTCAATACATTCCTCCCACTTGGCATACATTCTAGTCAACTTACCTTGTCCTTTCAAGTGTATCAAGGACTCATGTTCTTCAAAGAAAGGTCGGGTAGGGATTATCGCACCGGCCACAAAATCAATGTATTGCTCTATCTCTCTAATAGGTGGCAATCCACTAAACACACCACTAGGAATCATGACCTTATATCCCTGCAACAAAGAAACAACAATACTAGGCAAAGGTATGTTAAGGTTAGTATTCAAACTTGCCTTAACATAAAAACTCAATTCTCTCTTTGTTTTTCTTTCACTTTCTTCACTCTCCTCTTTCTTTTCACTCTCTTTTTTTCTTGAGGTTTCAACCTCACCCTCATTTCTTTCAATCTCTTTTTCCTTTCTACTCTCCTTTTCGACATCTTTTTTTGAACTCTCAGCCTCACAATTGTTTTTCAACTCATTCTCTCTTTTTCTTGAGGTTTCAGCCTCACACTCATTTTTTTTCTCTCCCATTTTTGTCTCTCTCTCATTTTTGGTCTCATTATTTTTTTCTTCCTCAATCTCATTCTCACTCTTTCTTTTCTGATCAATCTCACTTTCTCTCTTTCCTTTTTGATCAACATCACTTTTCAACTTCAGTTGGTCCTCATGGACCTGTGTTGGAGTTAAAGGAGCAAGTTTGATTGTTTTTCCATCCTTTTCAAAACTGTACATGTTCCTGAACCCATCATAGATCGCTCTCCTATCACACTGCCACGGTCTACCCAACAAAATATGACCACAATGTGTGACGCCCCCAAATTCCGCTTGGGATTGAACGGACATTTGAAGCGTCGAGACATGCAACACAAGGTTACCTGCCCCCGTTCATGACATATAAGATGCAATGTTCCTAACATGCATCTAGCATTATGCAATATTCGCAGCGGATAATTTTTTTTATTAGCAATACTATGCACCAAACTAAAAATATTCCAAATACTTGAAACATATTTCATACATAAAGGCATACTAAAAAGCCGTGATCACCACACTAGTCTAAAATGGTTGTGATCATAAGAATACTTGAGATACAACTCCAAAAGTGTAAGTATTAACCTAAGTTAAATACTATACCATCATCAACATCGCACCGTGGCCTAGTCGACTGTATTCAGTTAGTCAGATTCCAATTCTCCTTCGGGTCCTGTAACAAGATCTACCATTCGGGGGGAATGGTAGTTGGGACTACCACAGTGAGATTTGATTACAAATCTCAGTAAGTTAACATAAAACTTATACACAGGTTAAAAATGCATGCATGGCAGTAAAAGCATAAATGCATAATTATAGTCATACATAAACATAGTATAACTTGACATATAGCATGACTTAACCAGAACTTAAGCGTGAACTGAACTTGACTTAACATGGCATGAACTTAAGCTTAAAACATAACATGAACAATCAACATAACATGAACGTGAAACATAACATGGACATGAACATAACATAACATGAACGTGAGCTTGAACGTATCATAAACGTGAACATAACATGATGTGAACATGAACTTGGAACATAACATGAACATGAACATAACATGTACGTGAGCATAACATAACATGAACTTGATCTGAAACTTGACTTAACATAAACTTGGAATCTTATTTAATTGTCTTGATTAATAACGTGCATTAATACGTACTCCACAGTTGTTGTGGCCCCACGTATTCAAGTAACATAAAACATAATACGTACTCCACAGTTGTTGTGGCCCCACGTATTCTACATGTCACAATTGCTGTGTCTCATGTAGTGTATGCTCCACAGTTGTTGTGGCCCCATACTTCATGCTCCACAGTTGTTGTGGCCCCATGAATTCACATAACATAAAATATAATACGTACTCCACAGTTGTTGTGGCCCCACGTATTCTACATGTCACAATTGCTGTGTCTCATGTAGTGTATGCTCCACAGTTGTTGTGGCCCCATACTTCATGTAACATAAAATATAATACGTACTCCACAGTTGTTGTGGCCCCACGCATTATAAGTAACATAAATATAATACGTACTCCACAGTTGTTGTGGCCCCACGCATTATAAGTAACATAACATAAATATAATACGTACTCCACAGTTGTTGTGGCCCCACGCATTATAAGTAACATAACATAAATATAATACGTACTCCACAGTTGTTGTGGCCCCACGCATTATAAGTAACATAA
>QGSO01001403.1:0-16682 GCA_011037825.1 Carya cathayensis
AGGTTCTGGTTAAGTCATGCTATATGTCAAGTTATGCTATGCTTATGTACGACTATACTTATGCATTTATGCTTTTACTGCCATGCATGCATCTTTAACCTGTGTGTGAGTTTTATGTTAACTTACTGAGATTTGTAATCAAATCTCACTGTGGTAGTCCCAACTACCATTCCCCCCGAATGGTAGATCTTGTTACAGGACCCAAAGGAGAATTGGAATCTGACCAACTGAATACGGTCAACTAGGCCACGGTGCGATGTTGATGATGGTATAGTATTTAACTTAGGTTAATACTTGTACTTTTGGAGTTGTATTTCAAGTATTCTTTTGATCACAACCATTTTGGACTAGTGTGGTGATCACGGCTTTTTAGTATGCCTTTATGTATGAAATATGTTTCAAGTATTTGGGATATTTTTAGTTTGGTGCATAGTATTGCTAAAGAAAAAAATTATCCGCTGCGAATATTGCATAATGCTAGATGCATGTTAGGAACATTGCATCTTATATGTCATGAACGGGGGCAGGTAACCTTGTGTTGCATGTCTCGACGCTTCAAATGTCCATTCAATCCCAAGCGGAATTTGGGGGCGTCACAACTAAACCCAGCAGCATCCCCAGTTGGGATTGTCTTGATGCTCGACCAAACCAGGCATATACCCTTTCTCTCCACCGTTGCTGAGGCACAAACGGAATGCCTAATTCAGCCGATACCCTGTACCACACAGACCTTGCAAAATGCCCACTTCCAAGCACATGATCCAAGTCTTCAACTTGACCCCTGTTGCAGCAATTAGGGGTGTGCATAAAATGGATTGGGCCGGTCCGTCCGCAGCAACCGAAGTGAGCCCACCCGACAAATGTCGGGTTCTTCGGATCCAACCCTCTTACGGGTTGAGAGATACTTAATCGGTCGAAACCGATTGAACCGTAAGTCTTCTTCTTCTTGGTTTACAAACCCTAGCCGCCACGACCACGCTGTTCGAGACTTCGAGTTCGCCATTTGAGACATCAGATAGCTCACCGAATACTCTAATAAACGACCGCCTTCTATCCCCATCGTCCCAGCGACTTGTACTCTACCTGCGCCACCTCCTCTCTCCCATTACCCTCTTGCGCCGCTTTTAGGTAATTAATCTTTCACTTCGTTGGGTCTCGCCATAGCATATGTAGTAGTGTGTTGAAATCACAGAAATTACTGTCCATTATATCTGATTTTTCTTTTGCCACTCTGCTTTAGTTTCTTCCCCCTTTTTACAAATTGCAGTCCATTATATATATATATATATATGAAAAGTGGAAGAAAGGCAGATTGAAACCCATTTCCCTAATTTTCCGCTTGGTGCAAGACCAAAATCTCTGACCAAATCGGTATCAGGAAACCAAATCGAAGTCTTTTTGCTCCTGATATCGCCCATTTTTCCTTCTCATTCATTGCTCTTGTAAATTAAATGGTATGATTTAAAAAAAGAAAAAGAAAAATAGAAGTACAAACTGCGAAGCTCTCATATGTGGTATTTGATAATGCTTCATTTGCTTTATTGTCCTTGTTCATGATTTTATTGTTCTTCTTTCTTGCTTGTTTCCTGATTATGGATTTCTCCGTGATAAAGTTGGATGTGAGAGAAGCAAAACTTGTGAAGCGTGGGTCTGCAAATCAAATTGTGAAAGGTGAAATGATTGAAAGCAAGAAGAACGGGCTCGACCCGATCCGAAAATTCACGGTTCGGGTCGGGTCGAGTTGATACTGGCTCATCTACGGGTTGGATCGGGATCAGGACCAAATCTGATCGGGCCGGGTCACTGTGCAGGCCTAGCAGCAATTACAGCATGAGGCTAGCGCTACACCAACCTTTTTTATTTTCTCATCTACACTAAGGCATCCAAACATCGCCTTCCACATACATAAAGACATTTTTTTTGGTAGATTTTTATTCCACACCCATCGATACCACTCATTCCTTACTAACTTAATTCGAAGGATATCCCATGCAAATTTGGTTGAGAATCGACCATCTTTATTAGGAAGCCAAATTAACACATCCTTCTTACTTTTCAATCTCCCAATAGTCTCCATAACATCTGTCCCCAACCGATTACCAACCAGTTCTTGCAACCTACCAATGTCCCATAGATCGTTGATCACCAACTCTCTAATTCTAATATCAGGATATTCCACCTGTTGTACAAGATCACATAGCAATCCTTCATCTAAGAACTTATCATACCAAAATGACAAGTCCCCCTCATGCACCTTCCACTTTGAATTTCCTATGATAAAAGGAATTCCTTCCACAACTTTACACCAAAAACTGGAACCTGATCTTCTCCCCAACCACAAGCACATTTGTTTATTCTTCACATATTTAGCCCAAAAAAATGTTGCCCATAAACTGTCCTCAGTCAATAGCTACCACCCAAATTTATGAAACAAAGATCTTTGCACTTCCCCCAACTTCCTGACACCAATCCCTCTCTCCTCCACCGGGCCACACATATGATTCCAGGCCTTCCATCTTCTTTTAACTTTTCCATTTTCATCTCCCTAGAAAAAACCAGAAAATAAACTATTTAGCTTCTTAATCACAAATGCTGGCATTTGAATTACTGATAACAGGTGGATCGGCATACTAGATAACACATGCCTCAAAAGTATGAGCCTACCTCCTTGTGATAAAAGTTGGCTCTTCCATCCTTCCAATTTGTTTTGAACCTTCGCTACTAAATAGTCTACATGCCTGGCTTTCAGTCTTCCATCTACAATAGGAGCTCCCAAATATTTACAAGGGAACTCACCCTGCACAAAACCAGTCACCCTTCGAATATCATTGATACGCTGGTTCGATATCTTCTTAGAAAAATAAATCGCTAACTTCTCAAAATTAACTTTCTGACCCGTCCATCTCTCATACTGTTGGAGCACATCCATTAAACATCGAATCGTTCCTTTGGAAGCATTGGTAAACAAAACTATATCGTCAGCGTATAGAAGATGAGAAACCACCGGAGAACTTACTGGATGAGAGAACAACTATATCTTCTTTTCAGCCACTTTTCCGTTTATCATCTTTGAGAGAACCTCCTCCATAATTATGAATAAGTATGGCGAAAGTGGGTCCCCCTGTCTAAGCCCTCTCTTTGACTTGAAAAAACCTTTAAAGGTCCCATTCAACATTATCGAAAACCATGGCGTTGTAACACATTTTTTGATCAATTCACAAAAATCACCCGGCACACCAAAGCTGGACAACACGTGCATTAAAAACTTCCAATTTACCCTATCATACGCTTTTGACATATCAATTTTTATAAAGAAATTTCCACCCCGTGCGTTCCGATGTAATAATTTTAACATTTCTTGAGAAATGGAAATGTTTTGAAAAATACTTCGACCTTTTACGAAAGCCCCCTGCTCTGGCGAAATCATTCTATCCAGCACCTTTGCTAATCTGTTCACTATCAACTTTGCAAGCACTTTATAAATCACATTACACAAACTGATCGGCCGAAATTTATCAAAACTTGTAGGATCCTTCACCTTTGGGATTAAAACTATAAAAGATGCTGTATAAAATCTTGGTAATTCCATACCTTGAAAAAATTCCGTAACAGCATTGCTGACTTCCATGCAAACTATCTCCCAGCATGTCAAATAAAATTGCGAACCAAAACCATCTGGCCCCGGACTTGAATCCTTTGGAATAGACATTAAAGCTTCATAAATCTCCTGATCTGATGGTGGCTTCCTCAAGCACCTTTCCTCATTTTCACCCACCACTAAACTAATTAATGTAGATAAATCAGGCAGCTCCAAATTCTCTTCTTCAGACAAAAACCTTTCAAAATATCTTGTAGCTTCCTCATGTATTTCTTCAGGTGACTCAAGAATCCTACCACCAGAGAGTTCTTCAGCATATCATTTCGCCTTCTTTGTGCAATTACAGCATGAAAGTACTTTGTGTTCTGATCACCCTCCTCCATCCATCTCTGTTTGGCCAGTTGCCATAATCGAGTATCCTCCCTTGGTACCCACTGATCCAGTTCATTGCTAGCTTCAAGAAAATCACATTCAAGTTTCCTCGTGTATTGGTTTTGAAGCTCAACGTCAAGCACCTCCACTCTTTCTTCTAAATCTCTAATTGTCCCCTCCATTCTACCAAAAACCTCTTTATTCCAGCTTTTTAAAGTCACTTTCAATCTCTTTAATTTTCCAGCCAATACCACTAATCCATTTCCAGGACACGGTTCCTTCCAAGAACTCTCAACAATCTTAAGAAAATCATCATGACCTACCCACATATTTTGAAAACGAAAAAGAGTCAGACCATACCTAGAAAAGTCCACTGCAAATTGCACCAAGAGAGGGGCATGATCAGAGGTTCTTCCCTCCAAAAATCGAGCAGAGGCAGTCCCAAATTTTAACGCAAATTCATTATTGACTAGCATCCGATCAAGCTTAGCCCAAATCCTCGCCATACCTTGCTGTCCATTACACCAAGAGTATTGCTTCCCTTCAATTTTCCAATCCAACAAACCACAAGAGTTAATACATAGGTTAAATTCATTCATTGCACTTCTTGATCTTGGGAGCCCACCTGCACATTCATCATCAGTTCTAACAATATTAAAATCGCCACACACCATCCACGAGATATTAGGACAAGAAAAACTATACAGATGATCCCAAAGTTGCCTCTGCTCCACCATAAGACATTTGGCATATATAAAAGTTGATAACACCATACTTCCATCTCTTGAAAAAAGGCAAGTAATCGATTGGTTAGTAACACTAACCAAATCCATATTCACGTCATCCCTCCAACATATCCATATCTTACCACCATCTTCAATATTTGACATGAAATTATTAAAACCAGCTCTAAAAGCCCATCTTTGTATTTTCTCAACAGCTAAAAATGGCTCCAGAATAGCCAAAATTGAGATATTATGCTTACGAATCAACTTCCCTACTCTACTTTTCGACCTTCCCAGTCCGCGCACATTCCACACCATAATCTTGCCAATCATAACTTCAGCTTGTTTGGTTGGACCTTCGTCCTTCGAGATTTCCTCACAGGTACTTCTTTGGCATCTATATTCACAACACTCACATGACTTCCTCCCGGGTCCGAAGAATAGTCTTTTTCACAATTCACCTCTTTGGGCGTTTCTTCTTAAGATAGAACTTCAACACCTTTCTGATATGTATCTTCTTTCTCACCTTTGTCAAAACCATCTTCTCCTACTCTAGCCAATTCATCCCCTGCCATTTCATTCTGATCTCTTACCATTTCTGAACTCGTGTTCACACAATCACCATCCAGACCTGTCAATACATCCGTCATCCCTTCTAAAACAGACTCCCCTTCATTATGCATTTCATCCCCTGCCTCACCATTCATGCCCAACACTACACCACTATCATCACGCACACCATTCTGCTCTAAACTATTTTCAATCAACTGAACAGAATCAACCTGTACACCATTTTTACTTCCCCCACTAATCATACCATTCTCAACACCAAGATCTGGATAGTGATCAATTACCACTTGTTTACCTTTTTCAAATAGCAGCTCTACAACGTTATCTTCCTTTTGCCCCTCTCCTTTATCCCCATCCACGACTTCCACTTCTCCCTCTTCTAACTGTTTTTTCCAGCCCACTACCTTCCAAACACTCTTGTCATTCTTCTTAATCCCCAACTTTCCTTCATTCATTTTTTCTGTTTTCTGTCTAGTCTTCAACCCCATCCCACACACCACATCCGTGTGTTCCTGTCGAAAACATTTGTTGCAGTAGAAACCTCTTTTCTCATACACTACTTCTTGCCAAATCTGGTGTTTTTGTCCCACAACAATTGGAAACCCAGCAACCATCTCATCTTGCAGGTCCACTTCTACACAAATTCGAGCTCCAGTAGCACGAGTGCGATACAGGGTTGCATTATCTGTCCCAAGAAATCTCCCAAATCTAAGCTCTGAAGGCAATCTAGTCTGTACAACTGTAAAGGTAACCCAGGCAAGAAAATCCATTGTGGAGCAATCGACGGTTCCTTTTTCACATCAAAATCAACTGTCCATTTAAACAAACGAAACTGGCAACCAGCCACCATTCTCCCTTCCCTAGCCCACGCATGAGCATAATCTGACTCATTAGCCAAATGCAGCAGTACATGATGATCATCCATAAAGCTAATCATCAGCACCTCATTAAATCCCCAAGTTTTGATAATATGCAACCGTAAGACATCAATGGATGGCCGTGACGAATAGAAATTTTAGAACCAGCATTTTTAAATCCTCAGCCGCTCTTCCATCTCCAATTCAGAGAAAACAAAACCAAACTCCCCATCAATCTTTTCTGGTTTCCTCAAAGGCAAACGAAATTTTGGTTGTTGCAATGGCCGCTTCAGCGCCTGAACAAATGACTGTCTAACACCATCCGTATTCTTCACAATACCACCCTCAGAATTCTGCCCACCTGGATCCTGGACGCCCTCACCCATCCCGCCGGTAACAGAGTCACCGGCGGCCAAAGAGAAATCTCTCTCTCCTAAGACGATGAAGCCCTAGAGTCGCCAAGTGAGTGTTCGATTATTTTGCATGAAGCACAGTTTCCTACCATATACGTGTCCAAAGCAAAGTAGAAGATCAATCACAACAATCCATATGTCACATACATACACCTATGCATGTATATATGTATTAGCTAATAATATAAGCATACCACTTTTATAATTAAATATATAATATGTATTCTAATTACTTATGTCTATATAGTGAATATACTTCATAGGTATATTTTATAATTTGTATAATAATTAGTCGGTAAAATTCAATAATTTCATATACTAATATGTGGGAACCATATATGAAATAGGTATATGCTATCATATTAAGTGTGTGTATTAATAATATATGTAGGCATATAATATATTGTTATTTTGGATAAATATCAACTAGTTAGATATTAATTATTTATAAATTTTTTAAAATTTTATAATTTAATAGAGGTTCTACTTGTTAGTTGTATAAATTCAATATTAGTTTTTATTTATTCGTTTAATTTATTAATTATTAAATCTTATTCTAAAAAAAAAATAAAGCTCGAGTTCGGCTCGACTCGAACTCGTTTGTGGGACGAGCTCGAGCTAAAAGTTTTGTTTATCGAGTCGAGCTCGAACAAAGAATTAAAAAAAACTTCGAGCTCGAGCTCGAGTATTTTGAGTCGACCGAGCTCGGAAAGTCAAAAACTAGCTCGACTCGGCTCGATTACAGCCCTACCTGCATTGACCCTAATGTAAAAGGCTATAGAATCGCACTGTTGAGCAATTAAATAAGTTGCAATGCCATGGGGGCTCACTCCCCAGATTCTGCATCAAACATTCAACCTCTACCGGGTGGGACGTTTAAGTCATTTGATAGCTAGGCACTAGAAAATTAAATTACTCCGATTATAATCTAATTATGTGAAAAATAGATAAAGGAATAGTTGGATGCAAATGGCCGTAAATGTGAGCGTTTCTCCCTCGGATCGAATATTTAGCTCGATCGAGCTTTCGTGGACTTCAAGAGTAAAAGGACCAAAAAGCTTTTTTAATCTCAGTCCGAATACGAAAATGACGGTAAAAAGAAAAAAACGAGTCAT
This sequence comes from Carya cathayensis, assembly GCA_011037825.1. Lineage (NCBI taxonomy): Eukaryota > Viridiplantae > Streptophyta > Magnoliopsida > Fagales > Juglandaceae > Carya > Carya cathayensis. Next base: position 7,651 of record QGSO01001403.1, read on the forward strand.
TCTGCTGTTAATGAAAAGGTATCCACAACTTGTGTGGAAAGGATCAAAAGTCAAGGTTTGTCGTTTATTATTATTATTATTGAAAAAAAAAGGACAGATCANCCTTTTGCCCCTCTCCTTTATCCCCATCCACGACTTCCACTTCTCCCTCTTCTAACTGTTTTTTCCAGCCCACTACCTTCCAAACACTCTTGTCATTCTTCTTAAACCCCAACTTTCCTTCATTCATTTTTTCTGTTTTCTGTCTAGTCTTCAACCCCATCCTACACACCACATCCGTGTGTCCCTGTCGAAAACATTTGTTGCAGTAGAAATCTCTTTTCTCGTACACTACTGCCTGCCAAATCTGGTGTTTTTGTCCCACAACAATTGGAAACCCAACAACCATCTCATCTTGCAGGTCTACTTCTACACAAATTCGAGCTCCAGTAGCACGAGTGCGATACAGTGTTGTATTATCCGTCCCAAGAAATCTCCCAAATCTTGTAGCAAAGCTCTAAAGACAATCTAGTCTGTACAAATGTAAAGGTAACCCAGGCAAGAAAATCCATTGTGGAGCAATCGACGATTCCTTTTTCACATAAAAATCAACTGTCCATTTAAACAATCGAAACTGGCAACCAGCCACCATTCTCCTTCCCTAGCCCACGCATGAGCATAATCTGACTCATTAGCCAAATGCAGCAGTACATGATGATCATCCATAAAGCTAATCATCGGCACCTCATTAAATCCCCAAGTTTTGATAATATGCAACCGTAAGACATCAATGGATGGCCGTGACAATAGAAATTTTAGAACCAAAGCATGTTTTAAATCCTCAGCCGCTCTGTCCATCTCCAATTCAGAGAAAACAAAACCAAACTCCCCATCAATCTTTTCTGGTTTCCTCAAAGGCAAACGAAATTTTGGTTGTTGCAATGGCCGCTTCAGCGCCTGAACAAATGACTGTCTAACACCATCCGTATTCTTCACAATACCACCCTCAGAATTCTGCCCACCTGGATCCTGGACGCCCTCACCCATCCCGCCGGTAACAGAGTCACCGGCGGCCAAAGAGAAATCTCTCTCTCCTAAGACGATGAAGCCCTAGAGTCGCCAAGTGAGTGTTCGATTATTTTGCATGAAGCACAGTTTCCTACCATATACGTGTCCAAAGCAAAGTAGAAGATCAATCACAACAATCCATATGTCACATACATACACCTATGCATGTATATATGTATTAGCTAATAATATAAGCATACCACTTTTATAATTAAATATATAATATGTATTCTAATTACTTATATCTATATAGTGAATATACTTCATAGGTATATTTTATAATTTATATAATAATTAGTCGGTAAAATTCAATAATTTCATATACTAATATGTGGAAACCATATATGAAATAGGTATATGCTATCATATTAAGTGTGTGTATTAATAATATATGTATGCATATAATATATTGTTATTTTGGATAAATATCAACTAGTTAGATATTAATTATTTATAAATTTTTTAAAATTTTATAATTTAATATAGGTTCTACTTGTTAGTTGTATAAATTCAATATTAGTTTTTATTTATTCGTTTAATTTATTAATTATTAAATCTTATTCTAAAAAAAAAATAAAGCTCGAGTTCGGCTCGACTCGAACTCGTTTGTGGGACGAGCTCGAGCTAAAAGTTTTGTTTATCGAGTCGAGCTCGAACAAAGAATTAAAAAAAACTTCGAGCTCGAGCTCGAGTATTTTGAGTCGACCGAGCTCGGAAAGTCAAAAACTAGCTCGACTCGGCTCGATTACAGCCCTACCTGCATTGACCCTAATGTAAAAGGCTATAGAATCGCACTGTTGAGCAATTAAATAAGTTGCAATGCCATGGGGGCTCACTCCCCAGATTCTGCATCAAACATTCAACCTCTACCGGGTGGGACGTTTAAGTCATTTGATAGCTAGGCACTAGAAAATTAAATTACTCCGATTATAATCTAATTATGTGAAAAATAGATAAAGGAATAGTTGGATGCAAATGGCCGTAAATGTGAGCGTTTCTCCCTCGGATCGAATATTTAGCTCGATCGAGCTTTCGTGGACTTCAAGAGTAAAAGGACCAAAAAGCTTTTTTAATCTCAGTCCGAATACGAAAATGACGGTAAAAAGAAAAAAACGAGTCATTCTGCTGTTAATGAAAAGGTATCCACAACTTGTGTGGAAAGGATCAAAAGTCAAGGTTTGTCGTTTATTATTATTATTATTGAAAAAAAAAGGACAGATCAATAAGCTACATTGTTACACACTTTTGATTTTTTTTCACCTTTTTTTAATATATTTAAAAATAAAAATAAAATTAATACACTTAAAATCATTTTCTTAATCATTAAATAAAAAAAAATTTAATAAGCGATTAGCTAGAGCGATAACAATGAGACGGTATGATAGATTTGATAAGTGATGCCGGTCATTACGTGGGTTTCAAAAGCACGATTAAGGAAGACCGACTAACGTTACGATTGAAAAATAATTATTTTTAGATAAAATTATTTTTTTATTATTTATTAATAAAATTTTATTATTATTTTATTTTATTATTATTTATAAATTATTTCACTACTATTTATATATATTTTAAAATATTCTTAATATTCAAACGGGTTCTTAAAATTTAGCCAGAGAGAAAATGAGCAAAATACGAGAGTTCATTCAACATGAACTCAAGCATGATTTAAAAAATAAAAAAAAATATTAGCTCAATCTTGGCTTAGGTTGCGTTTGAATATTGAGATGATTTAAGTTGAGTTATAAATAATAGTGTTTTATAGATTTCATTGAGATAAATTTAACTTGTTAAAGTTGAGATGAATTTAACTTTTTAGATTAAAATATATGAAGTAGGTTGAGATAAATTTAATTTTTTTTATGAAAAATTAAAAAAGTAATGAATCATATCAATTATTGATTTGAGATAAATTGAAATTGATTCAACAATCAAATATAGCCTTAATATTGTTCGGCCAAGATTTGTTATTTTGATGTTTACACTAATAACAGTTTTACTCTCAAAGAGACTAGATGTTGATCATCAGAATTTGTTTAGGATGATTTTAGAAAAGTTGCTGATTATTATTTTGCTTATGAAAATTATCAAAATATTCGATCATGAGTGTTTTTTTTTAATCTCGTATAGTTTCAAGATTGGTTGTTTGAATTTAATAAAATCATATTTTGTGATGTCAATGAAGCAATTAATTCTATTTTCACAACATACTTCCGATTAATCAACGACGTGTTATCCCAAATTAATACTAATTTCTAGCCTATTATCGCAAATACATAAGTTACGTTTAGATGTTGATGTGATTTCAGATAATTTAAGTTGATCTATAAATAATAATATTTTATTAATTTTACTTAATTGTATTTGAATATAAATAAATTAAAATATGTGTTTAAATGTATGAAATAAAATGAGAAGAGTTTAATTTTTATAAAAAATTAAAAAAAATAATAAGTCTTGTTTGAGATAGATTCAAATGATTTCAACAACCAATCATAACTTAAGAATTAGCTTCAAAATTGTTGGAAATTACTCAACGAAATCCCAATACCGAGAAGCTTCGTTATGCTTGACACTGATGGCCGGCAAAGGAAAGAAGACTGTTTTCTTTCACTTTTTTTTTTTAGGAATTCTTTCTGATCTGGAACATAATTGAAGCCTTTTTACTTTATGAGCAGTTCCCATAAAATGGTCTTCATGCTTTTGCTGTACTGTTTTTATTTTTTCATTTCCAAACATATATGATATACCGCAAGAAGTTCATTGTGAGTAAAACTTCTAGAAATCGTGCATCATTCTCGGAGAGAGAGAGAGAGAGAGAGAGAGAGAGAGATTTCTTAAAGTAGCAATAATTTTATTTAGACATGGATATTGTTGGAAACAACAACAGATAATGCCTTTATATATAATATATATAAAACTGGAATACTCCATCGGTACTTCAACATGTACCTCTGGCTCAGATAATTACCTAAAACACGCACTATGACCATAACAGATTTCAACTATCATAACTGCTTTCTCCCTCTCTCAAATGATCATACAAGCATTTCATTTGATATTCGTACAACAACAAGACATACATGTATAGACACATACTCTTCCAAGATATTGCAGATGATAATAGTGAGCAATGAGACTCCAAAGATAGCCCAAGTGGTGAACTTGAGGGGCAGGGGAATGGCTACGGCAAGGAAGAATGCAGCGGCGGCGACGAAGATTGCAAGTAACTCCAGAGCTCGGGCTAAGGTGGGAAACTATCAAGAAATTAAAAGCAAAGAAATCAAGAACAAGCAAGGAGGACATGAGGACACTAAACATCAAGGCTGCATCTCACAAAGCAGTACATACAGCAGCCAAAGCAGACCTACAACAACCTGCAACACTCAAGGAAAGCATGTAGCTGAAAAAGTAAATAAAGTATGCTACAAAACACAAAAGGAAGAAAGCAGCAGAAAGAAGAAAGTGTTGGCACAGAAACACAAAACATCACATGAAGGAATACATGACTGCACAGAAAAAGAAGTCAGGGTCTCGATGCATGAAGCACTGCATTCACCATGCTGTCCAAAAGACTGAAACTTACAATCTGTAATTCAGTAGCAGAATATAAAGATATATTTTAGAAGTTTTCTTTTTGCTTTTCAGTTCTTGTAGTAGTGTATATATATATGAGTCCCATGTACCATAAATGAGACAAGAGAAAAAGAGTTTCTCCACATCACTTGCTCATCTCACATTTTCTGTTTTCTATTTTCTGTTTCAACATCATTTTCTGTTTTCTATTTTCTGTTTTAACATGGTATCAGAGCAGGACTTCAATCCTACTTTGTTTCCTTAAAGCTTGTAAACAGAGCATTAACCCATAAGTCATGACATCCCCATCTCCTTCTTCCCTCGAGGACCCAAATAGTCCATTCTTCCTGCATCACAGTGACAATGCCAATACTATCATTGTTTCACCACCATTAACTGGTTCAAACTATATTTCCTGGAGCAGATCATTTATGCTCTCTATTTCCATCAAGAACAAGTCAGGATTTCTGGATGGCTCCATTACTTCTCCTGACTTGACAGATTCTTCCTATGTTTCATGGCTAAGATGCAATAACATACTACTTGCATGGATTCTGAATTCTGTTTCAAAGGACATTGCATCTAATGTTTTTTTCATGACTTCAGCTAAGCAAGTTTGGGACAAGCTCAAGGAACGCTTTGCACAGCCTGATGAAGCTCGGATCTATCACCTCCAACACAAGCTCAGTGGCATTGTTTAAGGACACCTCTCTGTAAGTGATTATTTCACTCAGCTTAATGCCATTTGGGAAGAACTACATAGCTATAGGCCTCTTCCATGCTGTTCTTGTGGTAAATGCACATGTAATGCCTTGAAAAATGTTGGTGAAGTCCAACAAGGAGACTATGTGTTTAAATTTCTAATGGGATTGAATGACAGCTATGATGCTGTAAGGGGACAAATCATCCTCCTAAGCCCCTTGCCTTCATTAGATTAAACTTTTTCACTCATTTTGCAAGAGGAAAGGCAAAGGCAAGCAAGAAACACAGCCTTGCCTACCTCAGAACCTTCTGCCTAACTTGCCTACCAAAACTTCCCTAAGAAAAAGGATAGGACAGAACTGGTTTGTCACCATTGTGGTAAGGTTGGTCACACAAAAGATAAATGCTACAGATTGATGGGATTTCCACCAAACTTCAAATTTACCAAAACAAAAGGAACCTCTGCTGTACCTCATTCTGCAAATCAAGTCACTGCTCAAGCTGTTAGTTCACCTCATGAAGCATCTACTCCAAGTGTTTCTCAATTGAAACTCTCTCAGGAACAGGCACAACATCTCATGCATCTTGTCAATACTCAATTTCCACAACTAAACTTGGGACAAGACAAACCTGTACTGCCTACTCCTGCTGCAACCTCTGAACCAAGCTCATCGACCATTTCTTTTTCAAACCTTGCAGGTAACCACCACTGTCTCTCCTCTCTTTTTACTCTGAAACACAACTCACCTCCTGAACAGATTGACAATTATAAAACATCATGGATCATGGACACAGGAGCCACTGATCACATGGTGTGCTCTACTTCATACCTTGATGAACTTTCCCCTTGCACACAAACCTTTGTCCAACTTTCGAATGGCACAAAGGCTCAAGTCACACACATTGGGACTGTCAAGTTATCAGACTTCTTGATACTGACTGATGTCCTATGTGTGCCCTCATTCACATTCAATCTCATCTCAGTTAGCAAACTCACTCAAAAACCAGATACTTGTTTGTTCTTCTCGAATAATCTTTGCTTCATTCAGGTCCTCTCTACATGGATGATGATTGGACTTGCTAAGGTCCATAATGGCCTCTATCATCTGCTGCCTCCTTCCCATGACAGTAACAACAACCCCTCTTTAGCTTTTCCTAATCAAGCTCGAGTCAACCAAGCAGCTGTACAACAGGATTTTGATCTATGGCATTTCAGATTGGGACACTTGTCCTCACAAAGAATGAATTTAATTCATTCTCTTGTTCCTAATGTAAAATTCAAAGACTTGCCTTATTGTAAAATCTGCCCTTTGGCTAAGCAGAAACACCTTCCATTTCCTTCAAGTGTATCCACTAGTTCTTTCCCTTTTGACTTAATCCATTGTGATATATGGGGCCCATATTCCCAAGCATCAATTCAGGGTTTTCATTATTTTTTAACTATTGTGGATGATTATTCGAGAATCACATGGGTTTTCCTAATGAAACTAAAATCAGACACAAGGTCTATTCTACAATCATTCTTCCAATTAATTCAAACTCAGTTCAATAGCAAGGTCAAAAAAATCAGAACTGATAATGGCCTTGAATTCGACATGAGGGATTTTTATAAGGAACATGGCATCATTCACCAAAAATCATGTGTGTATACCCCTCAACAGAATGGTGTAGTTGAGAGGAAACACCAACACCTCTTGAATGTTGCCAGGTCACTCCTTTTTCAAGCTGGACTTCCTACTTCTTTTTGGGGAGATGCCATCTTGACTGCAGCCTATATCATCAATAGGATCCCCACTCCTCTACTTTCAAATAAAACTCCCTATGAGAAGCTCTTTGGATCAACTCCTTCCTATGATCACCTTCGGGTCTTTGGCTGCCTAAGCTATGCTAGCACTTCTAAACACCAAAGAACCAAGTTTGAACCTCGAGCTAAGCCATGCATTTTTTTGGGATACCCTGCACACATCAAAGGCTACAAGCTCTATGATGTGGAAAATCACACCACTTTCATTTCTAGAAATGTAGTGTTTCATGAATCCATTTTTCCTTTCAATTCCTCCACTTCCACTCCCTCTTCTCAAACTTCTTCAGACCTTCATGCTTCTTTCCCCCAAAATTTGGTTTTACCTCCACCACCACAAGATGATTCTTTTTCACATTTTCCTATTATGCAGTCTGACATCTCCCTTCCATCTGAACTACCATCTGAGCCTCCTGCTGCCACACCCTCTGATACACCTCTTGCTTCATCTCATCCTAATGAAATGCATACCTCCACACCTCTTCGAAGATCCACCAGAGATAGGTGCCAACCTGCCTATCTCCATCAATACCACTATCAGGTAGCAGCAGCTATGCCTCTGGAAGTAGCCTATCCATCTTCCACTTTTCACCCACTTAATCATCATCTCACCTACAAAAATCTCTCCCCATCTCATCAATTTTTTTCAGTTTCCCTCTCACTCTCTTCTGAGCCTAATTCCTATAATGAAACTGTGAAATTCAGACATTGGCAAGATGCCATGCATGATGAACTTAGTGCCTTAGAGGAAAATAAAACTTGGACTGCTACTTCACTTCCACCCAATAAGACTGCCATTGGTTGTAAGTATGTATATAAAGTCAAGCTAAAATCAGATGGCTCTCTTGAGAGACACAAAGCCAGGCTTGTTGCCAAGGGATATACTCAAAGAGAAGGGTTTGACTTCCAAGAAACATTCAGTCCAGTGGCTAAACTCACTACAGTCCGTGTCTTCCTTGCATTGGCATCTATTCATAACTGGTCCTTATCTCAAATGGATGTCCATAATGCCTTTTTACATGGGGATCTTGATGAGGAAATTTATATGGAAATGCCACCAGGTTATCACACTCCAAGAGAGCAGATTGAGGGGGAGAAACTTGTATGCAAACTGAACAAGTCTCTTTATGGACTTAAACAAGCTTCAAGGCAATGGTTTTCCAAATTCTCTAACTCCCTTACCTCTATTGGTTTTCATCAATCAAAGTCTGACTATTCTTTGTTTACTAAGGTTAGTCCAAAAGGATTTATTGCTCTCCTAGTATATGTCGATGACATCATAGTTGGAAGCAACTCTCAAGATGAAATTGACTCAATCAAAGCTCACCTTCACAGCAAATTCAGAATCAAAGACCTTGGACCTCTTAAATATTTCCTAGGCCTAGAAGTTGCCAAATCATCCTCTGGAATCAACATCTGTTAAAGGAAATATACTCTTGAAGTTTTGGAGGATGCAGGGTTACTTGGCACTAAATCAGTCTCTACACCCATTGAATTGAATCACAAGCTAAGTCACAACTCGAGTGAGACTCTACAAGACCCTACAGCCTATAGAAGGCTTATTGGAAGGCTCATTTATTTAACAATCACTAGGCCAGACATCACTTATGCAGTAAATGTTCTGAGCCAATTCATGGATAAGCCCTCACAAACTCACATGCACTCAGCCTATAGGGTTCTCAGATATCTCAAAGGCTCCATTGGCCAGGGAATTTTCTTGTCATCAAAATCATCCTTGCACTTAAAAGCATATAGTGATTCTGATTGGGCTGCTTGTCCCGAAACTAGGAGATCTGTCACAGGCTTTTGTGTGTTCATTGGAGACTCAATGATAAGCTGGAAATCAAAGAAACAAGCAACTGTTTCTAGGTCATCAGCTGAGGCAGAATATAGGGCTTTAGCTTCC
>QGSO01001406.1:0-13294 GCA_011037825.1 Carya cathayensis
CCATTCAACCTAGACACATGACAACACATGATTGCAAATTCCAATCCACTCCCCCCAACTGAATAATGCAGTGTCCTCAATACTAACAAAGAAACGAAAGAAAAACAATGTAAATGCAAGCAAACAATGTAGAAATTTAAACAAGGAAAATAAAACAAAACAACAAAATAAAAAAGAAACAACAAAAGAGATGGCATTCAGAAGTGGAAATAAAAGGCTTGACCATTAACAATGAATGATGTATTAGTCTTAGGATTTTGAATTTCTATTGCCCCAGGAGAATGAATTTTTGTTATGACATATGTACTAATCCAGCGGGATTTCAGTTTACCAGGAAAAATATACAAACAAGAGTTATAAAAAAGATCTTCCTGGCCAAGTGTGAAATGCTTGGGATGGATGTGTTTGTCACTTAGAATCTTCATGCGCTCCTTCACCAGTTGAGCGTTGTCATAAGCATTCCGATGGGCTTCATCCAATTCATTGATCTGCAATTTTCTCAACCCTGAAACTTCATCGAGTGACAAGTTAACATGTTTTATGGCCCACAAAGCTCGATGCTGAATGTCAACAAGTAAATGACGAGCTTTACCATAAATTAATCGATAAGGAGACCTTCCTAGATTAGTTTTAAAAGCTTTCCTATAGGCCCACAAAGCATCAAGATGCTTAATCGACCAATCTTTCCTATTCTGATTTACAGTTTTCTCCAAAATGATTTTTATTTCTCTATTTGCCAATTCAACTTGTCCATTTGTTTGGGGGTCATAAGGGGTGGAAACCCGATGTGTGATACCATATTTTTTTACAAGTGTAGAAAATTGTTTGTTGCAAAAATGAGAACCCTCGTCACTAATGATAACCTTAGGCATGCCAAATTGAGCAAACAAAGATTGTAAAAATTTTAGCACAACATGATGGTCATTGGTTTTCCAAGCGATGGCCTCAACCCACTTTGAAACATAGTCCACAACTAATAAAATATATGTGTTTTCAAAGGAAACCAGAAAAGGTCCCATGAAGTCTATTCCCCAACAATCAAAGATTTCTGAAGTAAGAATAGGGGAAAGGGGCATCATGTTTCTTTTGCTAATGGATCCCAACTTTTGACAAGATTCACATGCTTTACAAAAATTGTAAACGTCCTTAAACATGGAAGGCAAATAAAAACCATTTTGAAAAATTTTTACCACTATTTTCTTTGCTGAAAAATGACCACCACATGCACCCATATGACAAAATCTCAACACTGAAGAAAACTCATCATCCGGAATGCATCTCTGAATCAATTGGTCCGAACAATATTTGAAAAGATAAGGGTCATCAAAGTAGAAATGTCTTTCCTCAGATAGAAATCGACACTTATCTTGGGTTGACCATTCAGAAGGCATTTGCTCAGTCACCAGATAGTTGACTATGTTAGCAAACTAGGGAGCTCTATAAATCACAAAGAACTGTTCATCCGGGAAACTATCATCAAGTGGAAGGTTGATATTTGAAGAGGAGGATTATGACAATCTAGAGAGGTGGTTAGATACCACATTTTCAACTCCTTTCTTGTCCTTAATGTTGATGTTGAATTCTTGAAGTAGTAAAATCCAGAGATTAAGCGTGGTTTGGCATCTTTCTTAGCTAATAAATACTTCAAAGCAGAGTGGACAGTAAAAATAGTAACAGGAGAACCAAGAATGTAAGCCCGAAATTTATCAAGTGCAAAAACCACCGCAAGTAATTCTTTTTCAGTAGTGGTGTAATTTTTCTGGACATTATTCAAGGTTCTACTAGCATAATAAATCACAGAAGGTCTATTATCCACATGCTGACCCAACACAGCATCCAAGTCATAATCACTTGCATTAGTTATAATTTCAAAGGGAATGTCCCACTGCGGGGGTTGCATAATTGTGATAACCCGCTCCTTCTTTCTTCTTTAATTGTGAGCCTCGAATCACATGCCAAACCTCGATGGTGTGTTTTAGAAGATATTAAGCAGATTTCAAAGCAAGATAAATATTTTAAAAGCTTACGAGTATTTTAAATATTCTAGAAATATTTATATGTGATATTTTTAGTGTGTTATTAGACTAAACTTGTTTTTAAATGAACACAATTATAATATTTTGATGAGCTCTAAAAATATTAAAAATATTATAATTGTGAAAAATTATTTAAATTAAATATTTAAGTCATTTAAAAAATATTACGAGATTTAACTTTTTGTTGAAAACTCTAAATTGATTTAAATGGTTTTATCCTCCTTGAATAATTAAGGAGACTTCATCATTTTAATTAATGATGAAGAAATATTATTTTATAAACTTTAGTTTATAAAACTAATTAATTAATTAATTCCTCTCAATGTTTTATTTTAAATAAAACACTTATGTATTTTCAAATCAGTATTTAAACTCACCGTTAGATCTTTTTGAAGATCCCAAAACAAAGGACTGGGATTAAATGCCCAAGCCCCTTGCCTTTCTCCCTCACTTTTTCCTTTCCTCTTTCTCTCTCCTCTCTCTCTCTCCGAGCTTGACCGTTCGGCTTCTCCATAGCTGATTCCTTCCACCCTTCCAGCTGGCGCCACCACCAACCACCTAGCTCCACCTCCATCATCGGTAGCTCCCTCTCCTACCGACGAGTTCAACCACATCGGTTGTGAGACCCACGATAGCTCCCTCCTCCTAGCGCCGCCGTACATGGCCAAAATGGCCACCGAACACTACCAATGGATTCACCACCTCATGGGCTTCCTCTCCATAGTCTCCTTTCACTGTGACTCTCTCTCTCTCTCTCTCTCTCTCTCTCTCTCTCTCTCTCTCTCTCTCTCCGTTGGGCCACCAAACACACGCACACACGAGTTCTCCACCGTGCACGGCTACCCAAGCCACCTTACCACCACCACCATGTTTCTCTCACCACCACGACCTTCTCCAACCATTCTCATGTCCAATCGAACTCCCTAGCTCTCTCACTCTCCCCCACTCTCCAAGGCACAGATTGCACCATTTATGGTCGATCAGTTGCCGTGAGCCACCGTCCAGCCACCAACTCGCCACCACGACTCCACCACACCTCCCTCAAGCTCCTTCACGCCCAGCCAAGCTCCTCTAGCATTCAATGTCATTTTCTAAAAGAGTGCACAAATTTTTTACAATAGAATTGAACCCTTGAATAAACTGCCTATAAAAGCCAGCATGGCCAAGAAAGGAACGAATATCTTTAACCGTCCTAGGGATAGGAAGTTTAGATATCAATTCAAATTTTGCCTTGTCAACCTTTATACCTTCCAAGGAAACAATATGTCCCAAGACAATGCCCTGAGTAACCATAAATTGACATTTCTCCCAATTAAGTAAAAGATTTTTTTCCTGACATCTCTAAAGAACACCTGCCAAATTATGCAAACAATTTTCTAAAGATTTCCCAAAAACAGAGAAGTCATCCATGAATATTTCATAAATATCTTCAATCATGTCAGAAAAAATGCTCATCATGCATTTCTGAAAAGTGGCTGGGGCATTACATAAACAAAAAGGTATTCTGGTAAAAGCAAATGTGCCAAAAGAACAGGTGAAATTGGTTTTCTTCTAGTCCTCAGGCGCTATAGCGATTTGATAATAACCAGAGTATCCATCCAAGAAACAATAATATGCATTACTAGCCACTCTTTTTAAAATTTGATCCACAAATGGTAAAGGAAAATGATCATTCCTTCTGGCTAAATTAAGTTTTCTATAATCAATGCACATTCTCCAGCCAGTAACCATTCTAGTTGGAATCAACTCATTTTTATCACTTTTAACAATAGTCAAACCAGATTATTTTGGTACCACTTGAGTTGGGCTTACCCACTTACTGTCTAAGATTGGGTAAATGATACCCTGCAAGCAATTTGAGCACTTCCTTTTTGACAACCTCCTTCATGGTGGGGTTGAGCCTACGTTGAGCATATCTAACTGGTTGGGCATCATCCACCAAGTGGATTTTATGAGTGCAGATAGTAGCATTGATTCCTTTGATGTCGGCTATGGTCCATCCAATTGAGCCTCGATGCTTCCTTAACACTTCAATCAGAAGGCCTTTCTCTTTCTGATTTAATTTATCATCGCAAGGAAAGTGCCTTCTTCAGGGCCAAGGAATGTATATTTTAAATCCTCATGAAGTGGTTTCAGTTCCAGCTGGGGAACTTCTTCCTCTAAATATTTAAATATGTCTGCTGGAGGTAGAATCTTAAATTGGGGTTACCATCTTGCACTTGCAGCTCGTACCTTTAGTGGTGAAGAAAAATGTGCAACATAATCTAACATTGATTGAGCTGAGTTATTGCATATTTTAAAGCTTTTGGAACCAATATATCTTAATTTTTTCATTACTTTATCATTGCTTTCATATGGAAAAATGAATAAATCTAAGTTGTGATTTTAATTGATTAAAAGTATGAATTTTTGCTAAATTTTATCAATTGTTGATTAATGTGGAATCTGGTTCACATCGCTTGAGCGGAGGCTTTTGGCTACTTGAGCAAATTCAGGTAGATTCAAACGTTCGACTGCTGCTCGACAGTGAGCTCAAGCGGGTTGCGGGAAAGGAGATCGCTCGAGCGGAGGCATTTGGCCGCTCGAGCGAAGTCAGGCAGAGTGGAACGCTCGATATTCGCTCGACACTCTGCTCGAGCGAACTCAGGCAGAGTTGAACGCTCGACACTCCGCTGGAGCGGACATCGTATTTTACAAATCTATGGTTTATTCCGCCGTTAGGGTATATAAATGATTTTTGACATCTTATGGCCGACTTTTGACCTCACATAATTTATTTTTTCTTGGATTTTCACTCAGATCCTGAGAGGGGGATTCACACAAGCGATCATTCACGCAGCAGCACAAATTCTACTGGATCACTCACTCACACTGCAGTAGATTGAAGAGCTCCTTGAGGGGTCCAATTGCTACTGCAGCTCAGCCTTCTCTTCTGCTTCGAATTTTTATCTCAATTTAATTGGCTTGATCTTTTCATTCCCTACTTGTTATTTCATTTCAATTTTAAGTTTCTGGATTATTTTGGAGATTTTTGATTTAGAAGTTTGAGTAATTTATTTGTTATTCATTTATTTTATGTTATTTATTTTTCTCATTTCATTAAGCTTTCATTTTAATAGTCATTACAATTGCTATGGTTTAATTTTGAGAATTTGTGATTTGAATACAATGATGAACCCTAGAACATTGATTTTGGGGCTTTTCAATTTTCAGTGCATGCTTTGTCAATTACTTTCTAATCTAGTTTAATTCTTAACTTAGTTTTATTAATTTCTGAGTTTAATCTATTAGTCTTTTACATTTCAATCCGACAATCAAAATCTAAAAATATGAATCTAGTCCATGACTAGTACCATTTTCCATCCATTGCACATACCATCATATTTATTTTCTCTTTGTGAAGTTTTTCACCATTTTCAACAAGTTGAGTTTAAGTAAGCTTTCCGTGAGGAGACAATCTAGGAATTTATTCCTAATTATTACATGACATACTCCTGCACTTGGGACAGTCTTTGTGCTACTCATTTTTGAGTGAGTCAAGTTTTTGGTGCCGTTGCCGGGGAAAGTAATTTAACTTAAATTCAAACTCGTTATTTTTTTATATGCTTTTTAAACTATTGTTTCATGTCATGGGTGAGAGACAGTTCAAATAGGTTGCTTAGAGTCACATCGAGTGTTGAGAGTAGTATACACAGATTGGAGATAGATAGCTCTTCTGTCTTTTTTATGAGTGAGTCAGGTGAGGAAATTGAAATTGAACTAGAAAACATGGCTGCACCTGCACCACGCACTCTTAAGGATTATTTGCAACCCACTCGCACCACTACACCTTCATGCATTGTTTTACCTGAAAATGCACCTAATTTCTCTATTAAGCATGGTATGATGTCAGTGATACCTCAGTTTCACGAGATGGATTCTGAGAGTCCTTACTAGCACTTGACAGATTTTGAGTTGGCTTGCACTACTTTTATTACTAGGGCTGTTACTGATGAATTTATTAGACTTCATTTATTTCCTTTCTCTTTAAAGGATAAAGCAAAGATTTGGTTTAATTCTTTGAGGCCTAATTCTATTTCTAGTTGGTCTGATATGCAGCGTGAATTCTTACAAAAAGATTTTCCTTTTCAGAGAACTCAGTTTTTGAAAGAGCAAATCAGCCAGTTCAATCAGAGACCTGATTAGACCTTTCAGGCCAGTTGGGAAAAATTTAAAGATTTGGTAAACATCTGTCCACATCATGGTTTTGAATCTTGGAGGCTGGTGAGCTATTTTTACACTGGTCTCACTCTAAAATGCAAGCAGTTTGTTCAGATAATGTGCAATGGGGAGTTCTTTAGCAAGGAACCTGATGCAGCTCTATCATTTTTTTACTATCTTGTTGAGAGCACACAACAGTGGAACACTTGTACTGATCGAGTGCCATTAGCAGCATAGCCACTAAGGGCTATTTCTGGAGGGGGTAGATATGAGCTTAAGGAAGACACTGATGTTCAAGTCTGAATAGCTGCATTGACTAGAAGACTGGAGGTCATGGAAATGGAAAAGGTTAAGGCAGTTAAAGTAGTAGAGGCATGTTCTATATGTACTGATTCGAACCATAAGACCCAAGACTGCCCGATTATGCCAGTATTTCAAGAAAGTGGGTCTGAGCAGATGCAATCAGCTAACTGGGTTAATAGAGCACATTATTAGCCTTTTTCTAACACATATAATCCGGGGTGGAGGAATCACCCAAATTTCTCATGGAGAAATGATCAGCTTGGTTCGTCTCCACCACCTGCGCAGCAGCCATTTCATCAGGGTGCTCCTCAGCACCAATATCTGCCATATCAGAGTCCTCAGAGATATCCTTTTGTAGCTGCTCCTGGATTTCAACCTCATGTAGCTGCATAGAGTTCTCAACCTTCATCATCTGCAAAGAAGTCTCTAGATGACAGTATGGCACAGATGGCCAATACACTTCAGCAATTCATGCAGATTCAAGCCACCACAAACAATCAGAACACTCAGGCCATAAATGAGTTGAGAGGCACTATTAATAAGATGAGTACGACCTTGAGCACCCTAGAGAAAGGGAAATTTCCAGCACAGCCTCAGCCTAATCCTCAAGTATATAGGCAACAACAACAGCAAGTGCATAATGTCTCAGGGGATGTTATTGAGACAGCAAAGGCAGTTCTTACTTTGAGAAGTGGGAAGGAAGTTCCCCAACTAGAGATACCTATAGACACACAGATAGTTGCTCCTACACCTGAAGATGTAACAGAGATTGATGAAGTTGAGAAAAAACCAGAGGTAGTGATACCAGAGCTGAAGAAGCCTATGAGTGCGGATGCTGAAACTAGTAAGGAATACCAACCTGTGGTTCCCTATCCTCAGAGATTGGCAGCTGGCCAGAAGAACAAATACCACACAGAGATTCAAGAGATTTTCAAGCAAGTAAAGATCAATATTCCACTCTTGGATGCCATACAACAAGTGCCTTCATATGCAAAATTTTTGAAGGACTTGTGCACAGTGAAGAGGAAGTTGAATGTAAAGAAGAAATCTTTCCTAACAGAGCAAGTTAGTGCATTGATATTGAGCGAGACTCCTCAGAAGTTTGGAGATCCCGGCTCTCCCAACATTTCCATTATGATCGGTGAATCACGCATTGGGAGAGCTTTACTTGATTAGGGGAGTAGTTTGAACTTGCTACCGCTCTCAATATATGAGCAGTTGGGATTGGGTGAGCTGAAAAAGACATCCATCATGCTACAGTTGGCTGATAGATCAGTTAAGGTACCGAGGGGTATTGTAGATGACGTGTTGGTCCAGGTGGACAAATTCTACTATCCAGTGGATTTTGTGGTTCTTGATATGCAGCAGGCAGTCTCCACTATTTACCAAGCTCCTGTCATCCTTGGAAGACCATTTCTAGCTACATCAAATGCTTTGATCAATTGCAGAAGTGGAGTTTTGAAGCTTACCTTTGGGAACATGGCACTTGAGTTGAACGTTTTCAATGCTTGCAAGATGCCAGCACATTTTGATGACACAAGTGATTTGAATGTTGTGGAGAGTTTGACACCAACAGAGTTTATTTGCTCAACTTCTCCCTTATCTGATAATGATTATATTTTTTAGACACCTGAATTTTTACTTGATGAGAAAATTGATCATATCAATGAAGATGACTTTGAATTTTTTGATTGTTTTGCAGATTCTTCTTTACCACTTGAAGTACAATTTGAAGCTCTACCACCACCAGACATGCTTAAATCTTCAGAGGAAGAAGTTCCCCAGTTGGAACTGAAACCACTTTTTCAAGATTTAAAGTATGTGTTTCTTGGTCCTGAAAAAGGCACTTTTCCTGTGGTGATTTCCTCAAATTAAATCAGAAGGATGAAGCCAGTTGATTGAAGTCTTAAAAAAGATCGAGGCGCAATTGGTTGGAAAATAGCCGACATCAAAGGTATTGATGCTACTGTATGTACCCACATAATCCATCTTGAAGATGATGCTAGACCGGTTCGTGATGCTCAACGTAGGCTCAATCCTACCATGAAGGAAGTTGTGAAAGAGGAAGTGCTTAAGCTACTCGCAGTGGGTATCATTTACCCCATCTCAGACAGTAAGTGGGTAAGTCCAACTCAAGTGGTACCAAAAAAATCTGGTTTGACTGTTATAAAAAATGATAAAAATGAGTTGATTCCTACTAGAATGGTTACTGGCTGGAGAATGTGCATTGATTATAGAAAACTTAATTCAGCCAGTAGGAAGGATCATTTTCCTAAACCATTCTTGGATCAAATGAATTCAAAGAATAAAGGAGTCTCAAGTCAAGTTATCTACACAATGGAGTCAAGCACATCAAGAACCAAGCATGAGAAGAAGGAAACAAGTTCACATTAAAGTCATAGAGTAATGTTGTAAATCTCTTAAAATTCGAAATTAGGATTAAGGCTCAAAATTAATATTTTATCATAAAGCATTAAAATACATTTTCCACATGTGCATGAATATTTTTGAAAATTAAATTTGAATATTTTGAAAGATAATTGATTGTCATCTTTCACATGTGCATGCCATGATTAAAGGTTTGAACTTTGAAAATATTAAAGATGATTGATTGTCATCTTTCACATGTGCATGTTTTATTTGAATAATTTCAAAAGTGATTGATGCTTTTCTTGACTTATGCAAAAGGAAGATGTCTTTGTTTGAAAATTTTGAAAAGTAAAGTGTGCTCCTTTTGTCATATGCAAAAAGTAAAAGATTAGGTTTGAAATTTTTGAAAAGCAAAGTGTGCTCCTTTTGTCATATGCAAAAAGTAAAAGATTAGGTTTGATTTTTTTGAAAAGCAAAGTGTGCTCCTTTTGTCATATGCAAAAAGTAAAAAGATTAGGTTTGAATTTTTGAAAAGTGAATGATGATGTCTTTGACATGTGAATCTTTTTAAATTTGAATATGAAGTCTCATATGCCTATAAATAGATCATTTGAGAGTTTCACATTACAACACCAAGAGCATACAACTCTCATTCAAAGCTTTCATTCTCTCTTCTCTAAGCATTGAGCCTTAACCCTTGTTCATTTTGAGAGATATAGTTTGTGCTGTATTGTTCTTATTTCACTCATTGAGGAGTTGTTGCACCTAAACCTTAACTCAAATTAATGAACCAAAATTTAGTGCAGTTTTACCTGCAAGTATACAGGTGTTGTAGTACCTTACAGGATCGAATCCACAGGGATTGACTTATGTGAAAAATTCTCTCAAACAAATGAAAATAAAATACGAAAAGAGATGCACGATTGAAAATAAAATGAGGTTATTGAAATGATGATTTTTGATGTAACAAAATAAAACTAAAATAATAAAATGTATTGATATGGAAAAAGACTAAGGTTTCGAGGATCCGTTTAATAATTTAAAATATTGTTTCCGATTGAATTACTTCAATTAAACTAGAATAATGATTCCATTTAATTGGAAGATTTAGCATTTAAGATCAAGAAAGTAATTACTAATGATTGAGCATGAGCGATCGATGATTAAAACACTTACAAAACTCTTTTGACTATCACAGGAATTTCTCAAGCATTCACTGTATTCGGAAATCACAATAAATCAAGAAAAATATATAGATAACCAAAATATCCAATAATAAAATCATTCAATCGATCAAGCTCGCAAAATAAATTTGTCGTCAATCCGAAAATAATTTTCAAAGCTTTAAATTTCACCTCTAACCTTAGTATGAAAATTTAGCCAAACATATTTATTACAAATGCTATAGAAATTAAATAAACATTATCCATGATAAAACTAAAATAAAACACAAGCAAACAATGAAAACAACTTATATCATAACATAATAATGAAAACCAGTCAAAACTCAGCTCCTTTCCACGTCCAATCTATTTCTGTCCGTCCAAGGCTAGCTGAAGCCCCCTGAACATAAACTCTCTACCTCTGAAGTTCCTCTCCGAAACTGTCCCCTGCTCAACGTAAACTTCCTTCTTTATTTTATTTTTTTTCAGTTCCTCTCCGAACGTGCAGCTCTCTCTATTTTTCTCTACGTCCGCTCTTCACTTTCTTTTTTTTCCAGTTTTATCTCCGAACGTTTAGGCCACCCGAACGTAAACTCCTCCGTTTCTTTTCCTCACTTCAGTTCTTGCGTAAGCCCCGCTCCCCCCGTGTCCACTCTGAACGTAAGCTCTCCTTTTCGTTCAAAACCCTCCTATCTACTCCTCTCCACCACGTAACCCCCTAGTTCCCTTCCACCTCCCAGCCAAGTCTCACTCCAGCCAGGAGGGGAAGTTCCCCCCCCTTTTACTCTCCGTCCAGCTATCTCTTTTTATAACCGAAAAAAATGCTTCCCCGTAGATCACTCCATGATGCTTGCGTGCTGTCTTTTTCCGTGAGTTCCAACTTTGCATCAATCACGTTTTAATGCATGTGTTCTTTCTTTTCTATTTTCTGTGTGAGCTGCCGAGTCATGTGTTCGGTTTGAATTGTCCATGGATTTCCTGCACGTTTTTCTGCTGCTGTCCGAATGATGCATGTATTGGTTTGCTGTCATGGGTTGCAGCTTTGTGTGTTGAGGTGCCGTGAGAGACTTGTGCATTGAGGTTTGGTTTGCCGTGATTGATGCTGTTGCATGTGTAGCTGTGTAGCCGTGAATCTGCATGTGTAGCCGTGAGTTGAATTTCTGCTGCATCATTTTTCTGCATGTGCCGAGTGTTTCTTTCATGCATGTGCAAGTGAGCTGCTGTTTTCTTTTTCTGCCGTGGGTCCAAGTTTTCTGCTTGTGAGCCGTGAGCTGCTGCTTTGCTTTCCACGTTTTTGCTTCTTCATTTTCTGCTGCTATGAGTTGTGCATGGCTTTCAACTACATGTGATGATTTGCTTTACAGCCGTGGGAGACTTTACATGTTTCCTTTTCAACTTTCAGCACTTCCTGTTTCAATTTCTGCATGTCTCTCTCTCTTTTCTTTAATCTCCACGTTTCACTCTCCGAATCAATCTCTTTTACATCCAGCTAGAAACATGCAAGCCAGCATACGTCCACAAGTTGGTGCTGGTCTCCCTTTTCCGTATACGTCCAGTCCCAGGCGCCTGAATTTATTCCACCAAATTTATTTTATTCTTGCTTGCTCTCGGACGGTTGGTGGGAGTGTGAACTTGGTGCAGCTAAAACGGACTTGAAGTAATCCTCCGGTTCGGCTCCTCTTTTGGTAAGAATTTACCCCAAAGGATAAAAAAATAACAATTGCCGATGGAACAAAAACGTTCCGTAAAATAGCAGCTTTTTTCTTCATTCGACGTGCTCCATGATTTTTTTTTTCTTTGCCGACAATTCTTTCAACATTTTCGGCTGCCCAAATCCACCGCTTTGAAAAACTCATATAGCATGCGCCGTGGCTCAGAACCGGATCTCGTGAATTTTATTTGAACTGAAAAAAATAACACTCGAAATAAATTAAAAGGAAAAATAGATTATTAAAAATATATTATATATGTGAGGAAATATTTTTCAATTAAATCATAGTTATAAAATTAAGCATAAACATGATATTAATTAATGAAAAATCACAACTCGAATTTATGCTTATTAACTATTTTTTCATCTAAAACCAATAATAATATCACGAAACAGTTGAAATGCATTGGTTTTAAATAGCTAAAATATGCAATTTTTCAGCTCAAACACACCCCCCAACTAGACTTTTGCTAATCCTTGAGCAAAATAGTGAAAATTAATTGAGATGAACATTGCATAAAGCTCGAAATTCAAACGAAAACAATCAAGCATAATTCTGAATTCTCACAAAAAATTGATTCGTGACACTCAACACCAGGAGTTGTATCCACAAGAAAAGTCTCAACAATTGTTCACATAGAATGGGGGCAAATGTCTTAGAACTCAAATATATGTGTGTGGCTAAACCTCTGTATGTTCCTCATTAATAAGCATGATTTATCAAAGGATTTTTCAACCTTAAGATTAATCATTATTGATTCTAACTACTCAAAGCCTAAGGGACTAGCAGTTTTCACGCCAGCTCTGTTTTTAAAGGTTGAACACTCAACCCCCAAAGTCTTTGGTAACTGTTTCTAGCCCTTTTATACTTAGGAAAGTTCACTAAGTCGCCTTTATTGCCCTTTTTTTTTTAATCTTTTCAAATCTTTTTTTTTGGCATGGCTCGGTAGTCCTGCAGTTTACTTCTCCTATTTTAAATCAATGAACATTAGTGAGGAACACTACGAGTGTAAGCATGTGCAAAATGTTCTTTCAAAACTTGCCCTTCATTCTATATAAATTATACTAATTCTCATTTCTGTAAATATCGCATCTCAGTGTTTCAAGTCACTCTTCAACAAAATGTGATGCATCATAAGTCATGCTCTATACTTAGGGTTGAAAATAAATCTTCACAAAATAATTCCGCTCAACTACTTCATCAAGATACTCAAATTTCACAAAAATGCCAGAAGTGTGTGTTAATCATTTATGTTTCAATACACCTCACAAATATTTTTTTTTTTTGGTACTAACACATCTTCAACAGAAAACCCTCCCCCCAACTAAATTTGACATTGTCCTCAATGTTCAGCAAATGAATGTTCGACGACATATGCTATGCAGGCATGAATTGAAGCAAGATAAACACTGCAGAACATATATTGAAACGAAAAAGTAAAGAGGAAAGATGTCACCTGAAATACTTGAGTGCACACAGGAGTAGATTTCTATCAAAGTTAGAAAATACA
>QGSO01001407.1:0-18162 GCA_011037825.1 Carya cathayensis
GATCCACCTTATTTTGATTATTATGATTATCAACAGGCGTGGACAAAAATGTTCTTTAGACAAAATAAAAATTTTCTCCATTCCCGGTTTCTTCATTTTGACAAATTATAGGAAATTAAGACACTCCCACGATGGTTCCTACTATGATGGGATTTCTTTGGACTAAAATATCTTCTTTGGACGATATAGCATAGGACGAGTCTACTTTGTTAGGGCCTTGGTTTCACCAGTAAGGTACCCAATCTTACCTCTCTCGTGGATATACATTCAAACTGACTGAGACCATCTCAAGAAGTTGGCTTCAAAATAAGGTACAATCTGTATCTTATAGACTACAAGGATAAGTTAAAAGGAAAGAATAACTAAAGGAAAGAATGACAATTGCTAACAAATCTCCAAGAATATCTCCTAAGAATATTTTCATAATTACATAAATTTGTCCTATAATCCAGGGAGAATTGACTGGATAAATTTTGAAACTTTCCAACACGGGTTCACTAGCAAAAGTGTTCACTAATATCGAGCAAATCAAGAAGGTCATGATCAACAATCTCAACCTTACTAGAATCACTGATCGTGGTCTCTCGAAAATGTGCAAAAGGAAAATAAGTTCTTGCTCAGGATTACCAAGCAAGATCTATCTTCATAAGACCCTGCTTAAGATCCCCACTTAGGAAGAAAGTGAAATCATCCCTTGCTTGGGATCACCGAACTTGGCTAGTCTTTAGCTTAGGATCACTTAGTAGAGAGAAAGTATGTTCTTGCTCGAGATTACCAAGCAAGAGGGAAATCAGACGTTTGGGTATACCAAGCAAGGTTGATCTCTTTAAGCATCTTCATGATTACCGAGGATGAAATAAATAGCCCTTACTTCAATTACTAAACAAGGCCAATTTCTACAAGATTCTACTTATGATGATCATCGAGAAACAGGAAAATAAACCCTTGCTTGGGATCACCAAACAAGGCCAATTTCTAGCTCGTGATTACCATGTAGGAAGGAAATATGTCTTTGCTCAAGATCAACAAGCAAGGCTAGTTTCTAGCTCCCAATTATGGAGTAGGAAAAATAATAATAAGCACTTGCTTGAGATTACCAAGCAAGGCCACTTTCTATAAGAACTCCTCATAGTTACTGAGGAGAAAAGGCTCAAGATCAACAAGTAAGGCCAATTTCTAGCTCATGAAAACTGAGCAGGAAGAAAGTTAGCACTTGCTCAAGAATAAGGCTGAAATCTACAACACATCTTTGTAATTATCAAGGAGGAAAGAAGGCAACCTATGCCAAATAGCCGAAAAAGCCCACCACGAAGGCAATAGAAATACCTCCTTAGAGGCATTAGACAAGACCTAATTCGAGATCAATAAGTGAGGCCAAAAAGTTATCGTAAGCTTCTCCATTTAGTTATAGTATTGATTGAAATAGAATGTTAAAGTATTGGACCTTCCGACTAAGAGAATGTTTGGATAGTGAGATGAGATGAAATAATTTTAAATAAAAGTTGAAAGTTGAATAAAATATTATTAGAATTTTATTTTTAATATTATTATTACTTTGAAATTTGAAAATTTTGAATTGTTTATTATATTTTATGTGAAAATTTAGGAAAGTTGTAATGATGAGATAAAATGAGAGTGTTTCTCAATTCGTGACAAACATGTTGCCTGCACTAGGTGTTTGAGCTGAAAAATTGCATATTTTAGCTATTTAAAACCAATTTATTTCAACTGCTTCGTGACATTATTATTGGTTTTAGATGAAAAAATAGTAAATAAGCATAAATTCGAGTTGTGATTTTTAATTGATTAATATCATGTTTATGCTTAATCTTATAACTATGATTTAATTGAAAAATATTTCCTCACATATATAATATATTTTTAATAATCTATTTTCTCTTTAATTTATTTCGAGTGTATTTTTATTTCTTTATTTTCAGCTTAAATAAAATTCACGAGATCATCAAAAGCGCATGCTCAAAGCCGAAAGACGGAATGTAGATCTTGGCGAGAAGGAACCACGGAGAGGCACGCTTGCAATGTAAAGCCACGCGAAAAAATAAAGGTTCGGCGAAATTTTCTTCTCGTGGACAGCAGGACATATTTTGGCTGAAGGAGAGTGATTTACGGCGAAAGAAAAATAAACATAGTAAACGAAAAGTGAAGAAAAAAATTGACTTCGGTTGGGAAGAAAAAGGGAACACTACGGACTAAAAAAGAAATAAAAGAAAAAGTGGAAGCTGCGGATGAAACAGAGAGGCTTTTACGGAAATTCAAGGAGCAGGTTCAAGTGTTGTTTGGGGTGCTTTCGGTGAGCTAGTGGCAGCTATTTGTTTTTACATAGAAACAAAGAAGAGTAATTTACGGAAAGTGAGGAATGAAAAGAAAAATACAAAAGAAAGAAAGGGAGAGAGGATGCTTGATTAAAGGGGAGTGTCGGCTGGATTAATGGGAGGTGGCTGAAAGTAAAGTGGATACGTGGAGATTGAGAGAAAATTCTGGGCTGGAAAGAGTCGGTCATTGAGTATTTAATTGAAGGGAATTGGCTGAATGGAGGGGAGGAGAAATTGAGAGAGGAGTAGGAGATGTGACTGGACGGATGGAATTGATTGGAATTGAAAAGAGAGAATCGGTTATAGAGAGGGAGACGTGAGGGAAGGAAATTGAAGAAAAGTGAGGATTAAATAGAGAGAGACGGGCTGGAGGAATTTCATTGGGTGGAGTTTTGTCTTGGTTAAAAAGTGAGAGTGGGACGTACGGTAGAGAGTGGGAGACTTGAGGGAAGGGTTTTGAGTTGAAGAGTCAATTGGCTAGGATTAATTTGATTGGAGGGAGTTGTGTACGTGGAAAGGAAGTGGGTGAGTGAAAGAAAGCAAGGTTGGTTTAATTTTTCTGGGAGCTTTAATTGCAGGAGAGTTGGTTGGTTTGAGGTTACATGGGGAGTGATGAACGTGGAGGGAGTTTTTGCCCAGATTGCTGGTTTCATTTATATTTTCTACAGTTTAGCGACAGCGTGGGTTTTATTTTCTCGTCGTCAATTGGGTTCCAGATTTTATTGTTTTTAAGTTGTTTTCTAGTATTTTGTGTATTTTATTTTAATTTTGTAATGGAGAATATTTCTTTGATTTCTATAGTACTTGTGATGAATATGGTTGGCTAAATTTTCATTCTAAGGTTAGAGGTGAAGTTTAATAATTTGAAAATTGCTTTCGGATCGGCGTTAAATTTATTTTGCAAGTTTGATCGATTGAAGGATTTTATTATTGGAAATTTTGATTATCTATATATTTTGCTTGATTCATTGTGATTTCCGAATACAGTGAATGCTTGAGAAATCCCTGTGATAGTTAAATAAATTTGTAAGCGTTTTAATCATCAATCGTTCATGCTCGATCATTCGTAATTTTTTTTCTTGATCTTAAATGCTAAATCTTCCAATTAAACGGAATCATTATTCTAGTTTAAGTGAAGTAATTCGATCGGAAACAATATTTTAAATTATTAAATGGATCCTCGAAACCTTAGTCTTTTTTTTTTTCCATGTCAATACAGCTTATCATTTTAGTTTTGTTTTGTCACGATAAAAATCATCATTTCTAGAATCTTATTTTAGTTTCAATTACACATCTCTATTAGTATTTTATTTTAATTTGTTGGAGAGAATTTTTCACATTAGTCAATCCCTGTGGATTCGATCCTGTAAGGTTCTACAACACCTGTATACTTGCAGGTAAAACTACACTAAATTTTAGTTCATTAATTTGTGTTAAGGTTTAGGCGCAACAAGTTTTTGGCGCCGTTGTCGGGGATTGCAACGTGTGATAATTTCTTTCAGAAAAGAAGAAAAAAAATTTTTTTTTTAGTAATCTTTTGCTAATTGTTTTTCATATTCTTTTTGCAGGTACGATTTTTTTTTACGGAAAACAGATCAAGAGACATTGCTTCCATATTCATACCATTTGGTAATCTCAATCCAAAAAAATAGTTTTTTTTTCTTTCTTGCTTGTTTTGCATTTAGTTTATAAAAAGAAAAAAATATATATTTTAATTGGTGCATGCATTAAATAATTTTGAGACCTGTCCATATTTTTTTTATTTTTTATTGTGCTTGATCGTCTATGATGAATGATCTTGTGGCAACGTGATCAAACTGGTAGACTGAGGAGAGAAGAAATTGTTTTAAAAGAATTGGTTGATATTTTGTCTGGTGATTCCAAAAATTCTAATTCTGATACCATGGCTGACAATCATAGTATTCATGATGAACAAGAAAATGAAGAGGCACAAAATAATCCACCAATGAGAACTTTGCGTGAGTATTTGCAACCAACAAGGACAAGTACTCCATCTTGCATGATTTTTCCTACGAATATGGGGAATTTTGATTTAAAACCGGGAGTAATTCAATTACTTCCTAAGTTTCACGGCTTAAATTTAGAAAGTCCTTATTTGCATCTGAAAGAATTTGAAGAAGTTTGTGCAACTTTACAAACCCAAACTATCAATGACGATGTTGTTAGGTTAAAGTTGTTTCCATTCTCTTTGAAAGAAAAAGCTAAAAATTGGCTGAATTCCTTGAGACCAAGATCTATTGGCACATGGCAAGAAATGCAAAGAGAATTTCTGAAAAAGTTTTTTCCTACTCATAGGACCAACACTCTTCGCAGAAATATTATGAATTTTTCTCAAAAAGAAAATGAAACATTTTTTCAGTGTTGGGAACGTTTTAAAGAATTGTTGCTAACTTGCCCACATCATGGCTATGAGACTTGGCGCACCATTAGTTTCTTCTATGAAGGTTTAACATCTCAAATGCGCCAATTTGTAGAAATGATGTGTAACGGTGAATTTTTAAACAAAGATCCTGATGATGCTTGGGATTATTTTGACCAATTAGCTGAAAATGCCCAATCTTGGGATAACACAGATCGTGCTGATCGGTCAAATAAGCCCAAACTCAGTGCCATGTCTCAAGAAGGTATGTATGTTCTTAAAGGAAATGAGATGTAAATGCTAGGATAGCAAGTCTGACAAGAAAAGTCGAAGCCATGGAACTTAGGAAGGTAAATTCGGCTAAGGCCATTGAAAAAGAAGAAGAAAATTGTGTCATTTGTGAGATTAGTGGACACCTAACTCAGGATTGTCCAACAATCCCTGCTTTCAAAGAGGTGTTGCATGAACAAGCAAATGTCATGAATTCTTATAGGAAACCATTTTCTTCCCCTTATTCGGAAACATATAATCCTGGATGGAGAAATCACCCCAACTTTAGTTGGAGGAACGATTCAAATTCAAATCAAAATCCTCAAGGGCCTTCTTCATCTACACCTTATGTGCCTCCACATAAGAAAAGCCTTGAGGAGACATTACAAACTTTTATGCAGGGACAAGCCAATATCAACACTCAGACAATGCAGGCCATTACGGAGATGAGAAGTTCTATTAGCGACTTGACATCTGCATTGCAAGCTCAAGAAAAGGGTAAGTTTCCTGCTCAACCTCAGCCGAATCCCAAAGGTAAATTTGAGGTAAGAAATTCAAATCCCTCTGATTCAAAATTTGAACATGCCAAGTCCATCACCACTCTACGCAGTGGAAAAATAATTGATAAGAGTATTTCAACAACGAAAGTTGATGAGACCAACAACTCTTTAAATTCCAAGAGTGATGGTGAACTTGAGAAAGTTGAGCTAGATATGCCGGTGAAAGCCGCAATACCTGCTCCATTTCCCCAAAGGTTGCAACATTCTCCCAAGTTGGTTCAGAATACTGATATTCTTGAAATTTTCAAGCAGGTAAAAATCAATATTCCTTTGTTGGATGCAATTAAACAGATTCCATCGTGTGATGACCCGCTTTTATGTGTATTTTCACTGAATGAATATTTTAATTTAATTAAATATTTTATAGTGCTTTTATTTTAATTTATCGAGTTTTAAATGGATTTTTGGCTGTTGGATTTAAATTGTGATTTAATTTATTTTGGCTTGTTTTTGGTTTTAAAAATTTAAATAGTTGGTTTTTACTAGTTATTTATTTTATTTTAGCTTTTGATGTGTTTAAAATATTTTATTGGTGTTTATTTATTTATTTGATGTAGTGTTAATTTATTTTAATCGTTTTATGTTTTTATACCGTTTTCGGCTGATCAGTCTTCGGACTTCCGACGTGAGGACTGGACCTCATTAATTTCCTTCATCTTTTCTTTTCCTCTTCTTTTTCTTTTTCTCTTTTTTCTTTTTTCTTTTTTTTTTTCCTCTCCTCTCCCGTTCGGTCTCTCTCTCTCCCCGCGTCCCTCTCTTTCTCTCTCTCTCTCCTCACCCACGCCGAAGCTCCCACCGCCCAGCCCCGCCGTTCGCCGGCGTCGTGCCCGACGCCACCCCTGCCGGTCGACTCCCCTCCGGCCGGTGATCACTCCCCCCAACTCCCAGCCCCAACCGGCCGGCCATTTGGCCGGAAAACGCCCAAAAAGCCGCACGGTTTGTGGCTCGATCCGCCGCCGTCGCTCCACCTCCGGCCACCACCTCTTCACCACTTCTTCCCCTACTCCTTGCCGACCTAACCCACCCATCCCCGGCCTCAAACGGTCACCGGAGCGGCTCCCACGAGCTCAACTCCGATTTGCCCTTTTTCCGCCCCTACCGGCGTTTTCGCCGCCACCCACGGCCAAAACTCACTTCCACTAGCTTCATAATCATCCCTAGACCATTCCCTATCAATTTGGTGTCTTGGTTTGTCCCCGGTCAAAAGTGGGTATTTTGCGACCCACGGGAACAGTGCATTTGCACTGTTACGTTGCTTTCGCATCGCCGTTCGCTTCGCGCCGAACCTTCTAAAAATCCTATATAGCGCTGTAAGTATTTTCCAAACTCTACTTTTAGATTTAAATGTATTTTACTCTTTCAATAAATTATTTGGTTGGTTTGCTGATTCCGGACTGAGTCCGAGGAGTTCGGGGGTCGGATGGATGGAGGACGGAGTTGCTTGTTTTGTTGTGCTATGGTTGATTTTATTTGTCGAGCATTGAAATTGGCATTTACATGATGCATGCACTTGTATTTTATTTTATTTGATAAAATCCTGTTTTATTGGCGTAAATGGTTTTTGGGAGTGTGCGTATCACGAGCCCAAGCCGGGATGGGTTATTATCTCGGTGGAGCTCCTCTGGTCACTCGGGAGTGGATAATACTGAGTGACATCCCCTGGGTTGTCGCCGGGCGACGACCGGATCGCACGATACGGTAACGCTGTCGTGTCGACTCCGTGGTCCTTTTAGTGGCGGGGACTAGAGGATGGCCTAGCCAGGTACGCGCGAGTTGGAGGCGCGAGTCTGGGCATCGCTCGTGTAGGTGTCACACGCGTAGACGTTACCTGCGGTGTGGCACAGAGCCAGAGTGTGCGGATGATCCCTAGGGGAGATCATGGTGCATGCATAATTGGTTGGTTTTCATGGTTTTCGGATATGGGCCATTTTCTGGGAAAATGGCGATGGTCTTGTGATCCATTTTCGGGAAAATGGTGGTTTGGGCCATTATCTGGGATAATGGCGAGGCTTGGTTTTAAAGGTTATGTTTTTAAGCCAGTTGGGTTTTTGGCGTGCGTGGAAAATATGATTTATGAGTTTTGGAGCATTGACATTCATTCATACTTGTTGTTTGAGTTTAATATGCTTTTATCTAGTGGTGTTTGGGTTTTACTTACCTGCGGCACCATTTTTGGTACCGTAGATTTTGATGCAGCGTTCGAGGAGGAGGAGGAGGCTGAGCCCGAGGATACGGCTCCGCCGGAGTTCTGATTTGAAGTTATGCTTTGTACTTAGTTTTAAAACAATATTTATATCATGTAATATTTTATTATGTGCCTTTGAACCGTTTGTATTTTATTTAAGAAAAAATTCTGGTACTTAGTATTTGACTTTGCTATCCGCTGCGTATCTTCTTGTGCACATTTGTCGCTTGCACACACTTGGCACTCTTCGATAGGGTGGTGACCCGTGATGTCACCATCCGGGCGCCTCGAATTCCCCGTTCCGTACGTGGGGATTTTGGGGGCGCCACACATCGTATGCTAAATTTTTGAAAGATCTATGCATAGTAAAGCGTACGATGAAGGTGCAGAAGAAGGCTTTCCTAACTGAGTAGGTAAGCGCAATCCTTCAGAACAATTCTCCTCCAAAGTACAAAGACCCGGGTTGTCCAACCATTTCTTGCGTGATAGGAAAATTTAAAATTGAAAAAACTCTACTTGACCTTGGAGCCAGTGTTAACCTCCTACCCTACTCGGTATATGAGTAGTTGGGTCTTGGTGAACTTAAACCCACCAAGGTAACACTTCAACTTGCTGATCGTTCAATTAAGATACCGAGAATGATAGTTGAGGATGTGCTAGTGCAAGTAGGCAAATTTTATTTTCCAGTGGATTTCATTGTTTTGGACACAGAACCTGTCTTTGATGTTTGCACTCAAATTCCTATCATTTTGGGTAGGCCATTCCTTGCGACCTCAAATGCTTTAATAAATTGTAGGAGTGGTGTGATGATAATTTCTTTTGGCAACATGACTTTGGAGTTGAATATTTTTAATATCTGTAAACAACCTGGTGATGACGATGATGTGCATGAAGTTAATTTGATTCAAACTCTTGTGCAGAATGAATTTGATTTGTCAATCTTTTCTGACCCCCTTGAGGCTTGTTTGGTTCATGGAAAAAATTTTGATGATGATTTTGTGCTTGCATCTATGAATTTTTTGCTAGAATCTACTCCTATAATGGACACTGATAAATGGAGAACACGTTTTGAGGAATTACCACCTCAAGATGTCGTGTCTCTTCCCTCAAGTGTTCAAACACCAAAACTCGACTTGAAACCTCTACCTGCTGATCTCAAATATGCATTTTTAGACCAAGCAGAGACATTACCAGTGGTCATCTCATCAAAACTTGATGAGATTCAGGAGAAAAAATTAATTGGTGTTCTCATCGAACACAAAGAGGCAATAGGATGGACCATAGCTGACATCAAAGGTGTCAGTCCTTTGATTTGTACCCACAGGATATATCTAGAGGACAATGCCAAGCCCTCTAGAGAAATGCAACGTAGACTGAACCCCAATATGAAAGAGGTTGTTAAAGCAGAGGTGTTAAAACTTCTGGATGTAGGGATCATTTACCCTATTTCTGACAGCAAATGGGTTAGTCCTACGCAGGTGGTACCCAAGAAATCTGGTGTGACTGTAGTTAAGAATGCTAACAATGAATTGATCCCAACTAGAGTTACTACTGGTTGACGTGTGTGCATTGACTACAGAAAATTAAATTCTGTCACCAGAAAGGATCATTTTCCCCTACCATTCATGGATCAAATCATTGAACGTGTGGCGGGCCATAAATTTTATTGCTTCCTAGATGGTTATTCTGGATATAACCAAATTGAGATTGCTCCTGAAGATCAAGAAAAGACCACTTTTACATGTCCATTTGGTACCTTTGCATATCGAAGGATGCCATTCGGACTTTGTAATGCTCCTGCTACATTTCAAAGATGCATGATGAGTATATTCAGTGACATGGTAGAGCGTTTTGTTGAAATATTCATGGATGATTTTTCTATTTTTGGTGATTCATTTGATGAATGTTTGACTCATTTGGAAAAAGTGCTGATCAGATGCAAAGAAAAGAATTTGATTTTAAATTGGGAAAAGTGTCATTTTATGGTCACTCAAGGGATTGTTCTTGGTCACATTGTATCTTCTCAAGGTATGGAAGTGGACAAGGCCAAAATTGAATTAATTTCTAACTTGCCCATCCCAAAGAACATCAGGGATATCAGATCTTTTCTAGGTCATGCAGGTTTTTACAGGAGGTTCATCAAAGATTTCAGCAAAATTTCTAGACCTTTGTGCAATTTATTGTCAAAGGAAAATTCTTTTGTATGGACTGATGATTGTGAGTTAGCTTTTACAAAGCTAAAAGGTATGTTGATTTCAGCCCCAATTATGAGATCACCTGATTGGAATTTGCCATTTGAGATCATGTGTGACGCTAGTGATTATGCTGTTGGAGCTGTTTTGGGCCAACGAAAGGACAAAAAGCCTTGTGTCATTTATTATGCAAGTAGAACTCTAAATAGTGCTCAAATGAATTATTCAACAACTGAAAAAGAGCTACTTGCAGTAATATTTGCACTTGACAAATTTCGTTCATATCTGATTGGGTCTCAAATTGTCATTTTCACTGATCATGCTGCATTGAAGTACCTTTTAGTGAAAAAAGATGCAAAGCCCAGGTTGCTTAGATGGATCCTTTTGTTGCAAGAATTTGATTTGATAATCAAGGATAAAAAGGGAGTTGAGAATGTTGTTGCTGATCATCTGTCTAGACTTGTTCTTTCAGATTCCATAGAGACAGTTCCTATTAAAGACACATTTCCAGATGAGCAACTTTTTGGTATATCTCAATTGCCTTGGTTTGCTGACATTGCCAATTTTCTTGCTACAGGTGAGATTCCTCACATTTGGGCTCAACAAGATAAGAGGAAATTTTTTGTAGAGGTAAGAAAATTCTTTTGGGATGATCCATATTTGTTCAAATATTGCCCGGATCAAATACTTAAACGATGTGTTCCCAATAACGAATTTCAAAGTGTGATAACTTTTTGTCATTCTGGGGCATGTGGTGGCCATTTTTCTGGGAAGAAAACTGCTTTTAAAATTTTGCAATGTGGTTTCTATTGGCCTACCATTTTCAAGGATACCCATGAATTTTGCAAAACTTGTGAGCGTTGTCAAAAATTGGGAGGGATTACCCGTCGGAGTATGATGCCATTAAATCCAATTTTGGTTGTTGAAATATTTGATTGTTGGGGCATCGACTTCATGAGACCCTTCCCAGTTTCTTTTGGCAATCTCTACATTTTGGTAGCTGTGGATTATGTGTCCAAATGGATTGAGGCTGTTCCATGCAAAAACAATGACCACAAAGTGGTACTGAAATTTTTGAAAGAAAATATTTTATCAAGGTTTGGAACACCTCGAGCCATTATCAGTGATGAGGGTAAACATTTTTGTAATAAGCCTTTCGAGGCCTTAATGCGAAAATATGGTATTACTCATAAGGTTGCTACCCCTTATCATCCACAGACAAGTGGTCAAGTTGAGGTATCTAATCGGGAGATTAAAAATTTTTTAGAAAAGACGGTTAACCCAAGTCGTAAAGATTGGTCTTTACGACTAACCGATGCACTTTGGGCATACCGTACTGCTTTTAAAACCCCGATTGGTATGTCCCCATATCGACTTATTTTTGGAAAGGCTTGTCACTTACCTGTTGAATTGGAACACAAAGCGTATTGGGCAATCAAGCAATTTAATTTTGATATGGATAAAGCTGGCTCTCTTCGTAAGTTTCAACTTAATGAGTTGGAGGAAATCAGGAATGAAGCTTACGAGAACTCTCGTATTTCCAAGGAACGAATGAAAATTTTTCATAATAAAAACATTTTTCGAAAATCTTTTGAGCCTTCACAAAAAGTTTTGCTGTATAATTCAAGGCTCCATTTGTTTCCTGGAAAGTTTCGATCCCGATGGATCGGCCCATTTGTTGTAAAAACTGTTTATCCTTTTGGGGCCATTGAAATAGAGAATCCAGAGAATGGTAATGTATTTAAAGTGAATGGACAGAGGTTGAAACCATTTTTGGGTGATTTTACTCCAGAGATTGAGTCCACTACTCTGGAGGATCCTGCTTATCAGAATTAATTTCTGATTCTTCATTGTATATACCATTTTTGTTTGTTTTGTTTTTATTTCTTGTGCTTTTTGTATCTTCTAACTTTGATAGAAATCTACTCCCTGTGCGCACTCGAGTATCTCAGGTGACGTCTCTCCTCTTTTTTCTTTCGTTTCAATATATGTTCTGCAGTGTTTATCTTACTTTAATTCATGCCTGCATAACATATGTTGTCTAACATTCATTTGCTGAACATTGAGGACAATGTCAAATTTAGTTGGGGGGAGGGTTTTCTGTTAAAGTTTTCTGTTGAAGATGTGTTAGTACTAAAATATATATATATATATATAAATAAAAAATAAAAAAATAAAAAAATAAAAATAAATAAAAAATTTCTGTTGTGAGGTGTATTGAAACATAAATGATTAACACATACTTCTGGCATCTTTTTGTGAAATTTGAGTATCTTGGTGGAGTAGTTGAGCGGAATTATTCTGTGAAGATTTATTTTCAACCCTAAGCATAGAGCATGACTTATGATGCATCACATTTTGTTGAAGAGTGACTTGAAACACCGGGAGGCGATATTTACAGAAATGAGAATTAGTATGATTTATATAGAATGAAGGGCAAGTTTTGAAAGAACATTTTGCACATGCTTACACTCGTAGTGTTCCTCACTAATGTTCATTGATTTAAAATAGGAGAAGTAAACTGCAGGACTACCGAGCCATGCCAAAAAAAAAAAAAAAAACAAGAAGGAAATAAAGGCGACTTAGTGAACTTTCCTAAGTATAAAAGGGCTAGAAACAGTTACCCAAGACTTTGGGGGTTGAGTGTTCAACCTTTAAAAACAGAGCTGGCGTGAAAACTGCTAGTCCCTTAGGCTTTGAGGTAGTTAGAATCGATAATGATTAATCTTAAGGTTGAAAAATCCTTTGATAAATCATGCTTATTAATGAGGAACACACAGAGGTTTAGCCACACACATATCCGAGTTCTAAGATATTTGCCTAAATTCTATGTGAACAATTGTTGAGACTTTTCTTGTGGATACAACTCCTGGTGTTGAGTAGTCACGAATCAATTTTTTTTGTGAGAATTCAGAATTATGCTTGATTGTTTTCGTTTGAATTTCGAGCTTTATGCAATGTTCATCTCAATTAATTTTCACTATTTTGCTCAAGGGTTAGCAAAAAGCTAGTTGGGGGGTGTGTTTGAGCTGAAAAATTGCATATTTTAGCTATTTAAAACCAATTCATTTAAACTGTTTCGTGACATTATTATTGGTTTTAGATGGAAAAATAGTTAATAAGCATAAATTCGAGTTGTGATTTTTAATTGATTAATATCATGTTTATGCTTAATTTTATAACTATGATTTAATTGAAAAATATTTCCTCACATATAGAGTATATTTTTAATAATCTATTTTCTTTTTAATTTATTTCAAGTGTTATTTTTATTTTTTATTTGCAGCATAAATAAAATTCAAAGGAGATCCGATTCTGAGCCACGACGCATGCTATATGAGATTTTCAAAGCAGTGGATTTGGGCAGCTGAAAATATTGAAAGAATTGTCGGCAAGCGACGTGGAAATTAAAAGTGAAGATCAAAGAAAGCTTTTCCTTTAAAAGTAATGCGACACAAAGTAAATGAAAGGACGGCGAACAAAAAGGGTAACAGCATGCAACAATTTTTTTTATACAAACCATGTTGCCAACATAAACGGAAAGAGCTAGCAGATGGAAACATTTACGGAAAGCCAAAAATTGAGGGACATCTTAACAGTTTGAGAAAGAGATTGACGGAAAAAAATGTATATGTTGAGGTTTCTTTGACTTCTGGCTGGATATGGAAAGAGACGTGGGATTACGGCAAGCTACCAAACCGAAAGCAAAAGAGAAGTATTTACGTGGGCTGAGGGGGACGGACAAAGAGGATGGAGCCAAAGCTGGGTGACGTGAAGGTCTGGACGTATACGGAAATTTGATTGAGAATTGAGGAGGGTGAGCTGGACGTGAAAGACGGAGAGTGAAACATGGAGATTAAAGGAATTCGGTGGATGGTTTGAGGGTGAAGACGTGCTGGAGTAAATTAAAATATGTTGGTGAGTGAAAGCTTTAAAGAGAGTGATTTACGGAGAGGATGGAGGAGGTTTGGAGACGGGACCAAAGTGACGTTAAAAAAGGAGTTTACGTAGGGGATTGGAGAGAACTGAAGGGGGGAAAAAGGGAGTTACGTTCGGGGAGAGAGGAACTCACGGAAAGAAAATATAAGAGGAAAGGAGGGAGTTTACGGAGAGGTTTTTTTTTACATGGAGAAGGAAGCCTCGGGCGGACTAAAATGGAAGAGAAAAAAAATATATAGAGGGCTTCGGAGATGAACCAGGGGAGGAGTTTACGTAAGGAGAGTGTTTTTCTTTGGCTTGAGAGAGACAGGGACCTAGAAATGAGAGAGCTTTCGGACGGTTGGTGGGAGACTTGAAGTGAGTTTTATTTGCTCTGTTTTTTTTAGAGTGAAAAACAGAGACTTTCGGATTGCAGTAGAAAACTTGAACTGAGATTTTCGGTGAGGGACGCTTCGTCTGTGGCCGTTCGCAGGAGACTGGTCAGATGGGAAGAAGGGACTCTCTTCGTCAGGGGTAGAGCAGTAAGGGAGGAGTTTGTCCTCTGGCTTTTGACGGACAGAGAAGGCCTTGGGTTGAGTTGAAGAGAGGAGCTACGGACAGCAGCAGTTTTTTGTTATTTCAGGCAGCGGGACTTGAGTTGACGCTGGCAGAACATGCAATGGAAGAGGTAGCTAGCGCACGGAACGGATGTTGCTTCTAACGAAGGGTCTTTACGTTTGGGATGGTTTTTCATATGGGAAACAAACGGATTGGTTTGGACTGAAAGAAGAGCTGCGAAACGGACCGGTTTTTAGGGGAGTTATTTTCGGTTCAATTTCCTGTTTTATGATCTAATCTATTTTCGTTTTAGCTTGTATTTTATTTTATTTTTATCAGGTGAATGTTTATTTAATTTTTATAGCGCTTGTGTTAAACATGGTCGGCTAAATTTGAATACTAAGGTTAGAGGTGAAGTTTAATGATTTGGAAATTGTTTTCGGATCGACGATAAATTTATTTTGCGAGTTTGATCGATTGAATGATTTTATTATTGGATATTTTGGTTATCTATAAATTTTTCTTGATTTATTGTGATTTCCGAATACAATGAATGCTTGAGAAATCCCTGTGATAGTCAAATAGAGTTGTAATTTTTTTAATCATCGATCGCTCATGCTCAATCATTAGTAATTATTTTCTTGATCTTAAATGCTAAATCTTCCAATTAAACGGAATCATTATTCTAGTTTAATTGAAGTAATTCGATCGGAAACAATATTTTAAATTATTAAACGGATCCTCGAAACCTTAGTCTTTTCCAATATCAATACAGCTTATCATTTTAGTTTTGTTTTGTCATGATAAAAATTAACATTTCTATAATCTCATTTTAGTTTCAATCACACATCTCTTTTAGTATTTTATTTTCATTTGTTTGAGAGAATTTTTCACATAAGTCAATCCCTGTGGATTCGATCCTGTAAGGTACTACAACACCTGTATACTTGCAGGTAAAACTGCACTAAATTTTGGTTCATTAATTTGAGTTAAAGTTTAGGCGCAACAGGGACTACCCTCAAGATTTGACTGACTAGTGCTAGATTCCCTTTGCGAGTCATAAGGAAGATTACAAGATAAGAAACTACATGGTAATTAAAAAGAGAGTGAAAATCATGGAGCACGTTTGGAATAATGTTGAGGTGGTTCGATAAATAAGAAAATATTTCAAAAATTATATAGATATACGTAGACATTTGCTTTGTTAGCTGCCATTCACACACTACAACACAATTTAGTTTTGTGACTGTTTTGAATTTATGACAGTCCTGAAACCGTCACCAAAAATCATTTTCTATGATGGTTTCAGGAAACCGTCACTAAAGGTGGACGAGAAATGGTTACCCGTTCGAACAATAAAATTGTTTTGTTCGAGCATAACTCAGACGGTGTCGTTTTTGAATTAGTATATGCGAACGTATGAAATGCTATGTTTGAACATTTCATGTACATTCGAACGTTAACCCCACTTACATGCGAACGTGCAAGTTATTCGTTCAAACAGTAGTCATTAACGTTCGAACATGAATTGTTTTAAAATTAGAAATGAAATTTTAAATTAAAAAAGATTGAGAATTGAATTACAAAAACTCTAGATGTATTAAATGATATTGTTCATTATATAAAGTATGAAAAAATATTAAAATATAAATAAAAAATACTAGAAAACTGCAAAAAACTCAAAACGTGCTTTTTACAAAACTATGAAATTCCTCAATCAATGTATTGACCTTTTAGTTTAGAATATCTAAACGATGACCAATATCGGTGACACTTTGTTGTATTGGCGTGATATGTTGATCAATGTATGTAGTAATATCTGATACCATCGCATCAACCAAATCAGGGTGTGCATCAAGCTAAGCAGGGCGTGCATCCCCTACAGATGTACTCATTCACTGTTGACTAGTGGGAGCAACAACAGCCCCAAACTGGGTCGAAGGAACAAGATCTAGTTTTGGCCCAGGCTCATGCTAAGCATGCCCTCATCTCTGTCCAATGCTTTGACGATATGAGGTCATATCTATGGGGCTTATATACTTAGTCAACCACTCCTCCACTTGGGGTGGCATTCTCTTGTCCAGTAATAGCCGAGTAATAATCACCCCATACAGTAGGTTGCTAGTAGAGATGATACTCGCCTCGTAACGAAGTGCATTTGCTCTCCATGTGCCAGTTGTATGAGGAACTATGCGCAAGTCCAACTAAAGGTGGCCTATATGCCACAAGATCCAAGTTTTTTGCAACTATGAGATGCAACATACAGAAAAATGGGAGCAGCAACGTTTGAGAGAACGTGTTTTTCTTATAGAACAGCGTGTGGTATCTCCCAGTGAGGATGAAGAAAACCTCATTGCGGTCATCATCTTGAGGCTTATCAGTATCCTCACCCTCTGACCAGTCAACATCTTTGGCCATTGACTTGACTAGGCTAGTAGATGATGCAAATGGGCCTACATTTGGTGCGTCCTCAACCTGAGCATCCACCGTACTCAATGCCTCAAATACGCAACAGACCTTGAGTAGCTCGATGGTGACATCCACTAAAACCTCAAGTAGAACACCACGTACAGTTACGGTGAGAGATGATGCATCCTGAGGCATGGACGACATCGCCATATAAAACTCGTAGACCATGGAGGGGTATATACTCCCCCTTAATGCACAGATGTTGGTCCAACCTCTGGAAAAAAAAAACCAGACCTCAAAATCTTCTCCTCCCATGTCAGCTCATCGAACTCGTTGATATACACTTCATGTCCGGCCATAACAGTTCTACAGCCTATCCAAGAAGTGTCATGGTTCCTTCCCTCCCCTGTTTCCTAGTTGTCAAATTATGAGTTATATTCTGAAAAAAGAAAAAACAGTAGTATAGATATATGAAACAAATTAAATTTGTTCAAAAATACGTTTGAACGTAAAACTTAACATTTGAACATAAAAGGACAACATTCAATCGTGTTGGTAATGACGTTCGAATGTTAGAAGTCAAAAGACCCACGAAACGTTACATTTGAACGTTTCGTGTAAATACTTTCAAACATGCAAGTGCATTTGAACGTATTTAACTTAACTTTCAAACTTAGGCAGGTATATGTTTGAACGTTAAGACTAAAACGTCCCACGAGACCTTACATTCAAATGTTTGATGTATAAAGTTCAAATGTATACCTAAACGGTCAAACTATATAAATATTACATTCGAACGTTAGGATTCAGACGACCAGGAAATCATTACATTCGAACATTTTAGTGTATAAACATTCGAATGTAACAATACATACGAACATAGATTAACATACGTTCAAAGTACAAATATTCATTCGAACATTTCCAATGGGACATTCGAACATTTAAACCCAAAAAGCCATTTCTGATTTCCTCAAATAGGATGTTAATCTTGTAATAGCCACTGTATAAATGAAGTATACATTGAGTGTAGGCTATCTATGGTGGCCATTTTTGCCAATGGCCACTCATGGGGGCAGGAAAAGCAAGTTACAAATCTTGCCACCAATGGGCTACCGAAACCCCCTAAAACCACCAATGGATACTAACCTTTTATGTGATGGTTGTGGCAACGATTAATGACGGTGTGCGATGAATTCGAGGGCTGAGTGCAACGGTTCAAATTTTGGATGTGGGTGAAAATGTCGTTCGACGTTCAGACGCACAACATATATGCAAGTAATGTGTGAACATTACAAGAAATACATTCAAATGTTACGGCACTTTCCCGTACCATATGAACATAAAATATTATATA
>QGSO01001408.1:0-42137 GCA_011037825.1 Carya cathayensis
CTACTAAATAAGGCATTAATTATGTTTTAATTACACGTTGGGATGTTTAGTTTGTTCTGGTGCAAACTTTTTTACAAGTTTCCCTTTCTATTGCGAATTATTACATATTGTTAGAAGATGCTAGGATACATTGCATGTTATCTATCATGGATGTGAGTATGTAGCCTTGTGTTACATGTCCCAATACTCCAAGTCTCTGTTCCGTCTAGAAGTGGAAGTTGGGGGTCATCACAGGGTGGCATCAGCAATTACATCTCTGGATAAAATCACATGTCATAGGGATACTGTACCAGAATGTAGGTTTGAATCATTAATTCGATTAGGCTTGAATTGTTAATGTTTAAAGCTCAATATGATGCACGCTTATCTCAGGATTTGGAAGCTTAAAGCAAAATGGTACGTGACAGACGAGAACAAAATGACGGTGGATCCAATAATCGAAGAGAGAAAGACCATTTGTTGGATGGAGGACACATGTTGGTGGATGCAATCCATCAAATGATTGAAACACTAAAACAACAAAAACAACAATATCAAGCTGAAAGACAAGCGAGAGCCAAAAATAGAGACTGCTCCTTTGAACGATTCTGGTATACATGAGATATCGAAATTTCATGGGCACATAAGGACCCATGAAAACAAATAAATAGTCACTCGATCTCGAACATCCTATCGAAATCAATGGATGCACAGATGAACATAAAGTATAATACACTAGACATTTAAAAAATTATTGTTTCGACAATTGTTTTTTGAACTTTTATCTGCCTCTCTCTTCTATTTGTTATTTTCATTTCTTTTCTTCTTTTTAGTTGTAACTGTGACAGTTCTTTTTAGTTGTTGCTATCATCCAGAATATCAAGGTCCTTAATGGTTGTAAAATGAAAAAGGTTGTCGAATTCCTTAGACTCATTTTATTCAGACTCATTTTATTCACAAGTTGCTGTGAAAAATATATCANTTTATTCACAAGTTGCTGTGAAAAATATATCATCCACGTCATTGATGCAGTAAAAATTAAAGAATTGTTACTTGAAAATTGAAACTTAAGACTAATAAAGAAGAAATGAAAGTTTTGACACTAACACTACTCCCTTTGGTACTAGTTTTTGTTCTTCAGACCATTTCTTACAAATATAAATTTTCAAATTGGTCCAAATATTGTACTAAATTTCACACAAACCAATTCCTTTTAATTTACACTATTACGGTCCGTTCATGAGGACATCACTATCATGTTAAATTTCAACAGCTCTCATAACAGAACTAGGCAACAATCTATGCACAAGGTTCTAAGTTTTGACAAGAGATGTTTATATATGTTATTTCATTTACGATTGTTGGGGAGACTTTGGAATATACTATCTATTATCTTTTCAACCATATGTAATTCTATATATTTTTTTATCTAATATTATATTATTAAAAAATATTTATTATTTATTATTAAATTATTAATCATTTTGTCACATCAAAATTTATAAAATATAATAACTCAAAGAACGAAGAATAACAATTTTTTAATCCAAAAGATAGAATATCACATGCGTAACGTCTTAATGCAAAAAATGCATTTTGCAGGAGTGTCCCAACCCCCACGTGGGATGGATGGGAGCTTGTGAACGGAAATGAATTGAGGGAAGTCATTTTATGTCATAAAGCATGTATAGTACACAGTACTCTTTAGGAGTTTTGTGTTACCACGTAACAAGATCAGAAACCACATAATCTCCCCCATATTCTGTGGACCTTAACGACTTAAATGTCAAGTTTGTTGACAATCAAGATATCATCTTTCACTTTCTAAAAATGAAGACATGCCAAACACAACACTTCTTCTTATTTGCAGAAGTTCCCTATACCATTTCTCAAACAGTCATCAACTGCTATAGATAAAAGAGTATCATTTCTCTTTTTCTTTTTTCTTTATCTACAAGTAATCTCAAAGAATATCCTTTGCAGAGAACGAATAATTGCTTGAACCATGTGGCCAATCCCCCACCGAGATTAATGATTGTGGTGATGGGCATTGGCCAATCTCAAAGAATATCTGAAACTGGTTACTCAATTGCTTACCTAATTTGGTTACACATACCATCTCATCTCATCATTACAAAT
This sequence comes from Carya cathayensis, assembly GCA_011037825.1. Taxonomy (NCBI): domain Eukaryota; kingdom Viridiplantae; phylum Streptophyta; class Magnoliopsida; order Fagales; family Juglandaceae; genus Carya; species Carya cathayensis. Next base: position 2,119 of record QGSO01001408.1, read on the forward strand.
TTTTCAAACTTTAACTTTCAAATATAATACAATAAACAATTTAACTTTTTCAAATTTTAAAACAAAAGTAATGTTAAAAATTATATTTTAATAATATTTTATTCAATTTTCATCTCGATAAATAAATAAATTAAAAAAAAGGTCATGAACTTCTCGTGCGCCATGGTGTGATTAGACACCCACTTGTAAGTAGTAAAACACGTGTCAATAGACCTAGACGCCATGGTGACCTCAACTTAAGAGATCCAAGTTGATAGCCAGTGATCTAAATCCCAAGAACTTAATATCTCAATGTAAACAACAAGTACTTTTAAATGCAAACAAGCAAAATACTAAGGTATTATTACAGGACTTGGATGCAAATTTATCTCCTAAAAAAATATAGGTCATCGCCTAGCTCCAAAGGGACATGGAGATAGAACCTGCTATTAAGGTCAACATGGCAGCCTCAAAAAGCTTCCATTGGGAGCATAAAAGCTTCCCATATACATACAACAAACAGGAGATCGATATAATAGCTCAACTCAAATACTTTTACTGAACCATAGATAATTTTCTATTCAATCATAACCAAAACTTAAAAGAACAGGTCTTTTCTCAGTGCAGCTTATTGAGCTATATGGCCTCCCTGCCATCAGCACCACGAAGTGAGCCTAGTTGAACTGGAGCTTGGGTTCCAACCACCTTTGATGATCCATAAACAGCCAGGTCAACACCCTGAGCCTTCTCTTTCTCAACCAGTTCCTTGATCCAAAAGTAGGTAAATCTCTGGCCATCCTGCAACATAGCGTATTCAGATATGCAATTAGTGGGTGAGCAAGTCATGGTTTAGAACCAATAAAACATGAAGGTGACCTTATTTGGCACAAACTCGAGATTTATGAGGAAACCTTAAACACAGGAACGTAACCGTCGTTCTATAAATACCTTCAACTTCATTGTTGGAGCCCAACCAAGTTTCTCTTTGATAAGTGTATTGTCTGAGTTACGACCACGGACTCCCTCTCGGCTAGGAATATGGTGGATAGGGAGCTTCTTGTTCTCAAAGCTAAGAACAATCTCAGCCATCCCATTCATGCTAACCATCTCATCGCTTCCAATATTCACAGGCTCATGAAAGTCCGACTTTGTCAATCTAAACACAAGAGTTGATTATAGGGCTGTTAATTGATGAGAAGTGGGAAGATATAACTTCAAAATTATGCAAAATAATCAGAATGGTTACTGAAAAGGTAAAAATAGGCTACGGTCTTCAAATCTCCCGTCCTAATAAAAGTGATATTTAAAAAAACAACCCTATATTTACTATGAATTCGTAATGATGTGACCTCAATCCAAGATTTTTTTTTTTCAATAAGTAAAATAACAAAAGGAGAGAGTGGAACAAGAAAATCCAGAATTGTTAAATAAATACAGTAAATGTCAACATTATAATAGACAGAAGAATCTCAACAATGAGAATATGAATTTCAGCTTACAAGCTATAAGAACATCAAGCACTTACCGAAGTACACCTTCTACATATTCATCGATGAAGGTGAAGGATTTGGTCTGAAGTCCATCTCCCTATATCTCAAACTTATCAGTTGAAGTGAGAGTCTTTCTACAAAACGTAGCTGCATGGGGCCTTCTCTCTCCCACCTGTACAACAGATATAACCAAGTAATAAAATTGGGAAAAATCCAACAAGCAGCAAATCATGCATATTTATTAGTTACCACTACATTCAAAAGCTTACCGTTCTATGTTCCAAAAGGACCATAAATGTTATGGAACCTTCCAATACGGCACTCTATGCCAAAACCCTTTGTGTAGTGCTTGCACAACTCCTCTATTGCAGGCTTCTCTAATCCATAAGCATCTTGAGGCTACACCCAGGTGTAAAAGTTAACTCATTAACTCTATCCATAACTTATGAAGGAAAGCTATGAGATTAAAACAAATGTGATCACCAAGAGTAACTAACCTCAGAAGGCCAGGCATCAGACTCTTTCAAGCTCACGTTAGTCTCCAATTGCTTAAATTTAGGGTAGATACAAGCACTAGAGGAATAGAAAAACCTACACAAACCCAGTTATCAAAATTAAATACAAAAAGAAAAGACATGTGCACTTGATAGAGAAATTCCATGTGCAGCATGGGCAATTTGTTCATGGGTAGTTCACTAGAACAAGACCAATGATATTAACTAAATTAAAATAACAGCTTATCTCTACATTTTTAAAACTGAAACAAAATATAATCAACCTTAAAAGCTTCCCAATTTTTCATTTGAAGTAAATTCTTATCTTCAGCATTCATCGGCAACTATTTTTAGTTAAGAATTTGAAATACCTCATTCGAATTGAAAAAAAATAATAGAGTAGATCCTCGGTAGCTAATGTAATAATGGTATTTCATTCACAGAGCCCAACAAAACATTCTCTTCACTTCTATTTTCTCAGAATTTTCTTTTTTTGAAGGAACAAAAAATCCGATCCTATCAAAAAATCCCTAGCCCAAGACTACAATGAATAACTAACCCAATGGTATATCACTACGTGCCCCTTTTGAGGTCCACCACCACAACGCTAACATTGTCGGTATTGTGCCTAGCCAAGGCTAGATTTGTCAGCAACATCAACTCGTCCTAGCACGCCTCGTCCAAGTCTCGAATAGGGCACTTCAGGCCCACGGGGCAACCACGTAGGCGCCTAGCCCTTCCCTCATAGGCACACACTCGCCACCCCACATGCCGTGTTGGTGGACAACACGAACCATAGCCCGTCTGTAACAACCCCACCCTAGGAAGGGTGGAATCGCTACGTACATACTTGTCCTTCTTTCTTTCTCTTTTTTTTTTTTTCTAGTAATATGCGATCAGCATGAACATGACACACGTGTACTCTAATTTCTAATTTAAATAAAGGAACACCTGATAAACATTCTATTCAAACATTTATTTCTGTAAGAGACTCTCAGAGCCCATCATACGTTCATAAAAACATAATTGTTCTAGTTAAGAAGGGACTGCATCTCTACCATATGTATAGGAAGGCACTAAGTCAACGTATAAGGGTTTACCAGTTTACTGTCACCTTGCCATAACGGTTACACCATACCCAAAGATACATGGTTTAAAGTCAAACCCAACAAAACATCCCGACAAGGGACTCATCCCAACATAATAACATAACATCCATAAACATCACCCATCATTCATGTAAGGTCAAACCAATAGGGAAGACACTAAACATCTGCCTCTCCCTCTACAGTAATGCCCTGCCCCCCAGCCTTTTCCTCATTACCTGGACGTTTAAAACATAAACACAAAGTGAGTCTAATACTCAGTAAGCAGTACACCATATTGTTAACTTATTAATCATCTAATCTTTTCTTTTGAAAACATGCATACAAAAGCATTTAAACAGCACTTTCATGCATAACATTTAAACAATACATTCATGCACATACTTACTTCATACTTTCATGCGTACGTTTAAATCATACTTTCATGCATACATATACATCATACTTTCATGCATATGTTTAAATCATACTTTCATTCATACATATGCATCATACTTTCATGCATATGTTTAAATCATACTTTCATGTATATATATACATCAACTTTCATGCATACGTTTAAATCATACTTTTATATATACATTTACATCATACTTTCATGCATACCTTTACTTTCATCTTTCACTTTCATTTAGCCGGTACACATTATTACGCCCTGTGTGTCAGGGTTAGCAGTCTTTTGGACCTGATTCCGCCCATGGCTGTGGATTAGGAATCACTTTCTGTCATGGTGCAGTACTGGGTGCACTGCCAATACTATTTACCCGGCATTACAATTTGCCCAGTCCTTTGGTACCATCATTCATTTATCAGTCATGGCCATTATGTAGTTTCATACATTAAAACATTCATTTCCTTTCAGTCCTTTCTTTCTTTCATTCAGTCCTTTTCATTTAAAAGTTCATTCATGGAAAAATGTCATTTAAAAGAATGAGCTTAAACATCACCTTTCATGTAGTTATGTATTTTCATACCTTAACATTCTTTTCTTTCTTTACAGTCAAACATTTTCATTATCTTTTCTTAGTCCAATGCATATGTGTTTATTTTTGAAAAAGAGCATTTCATGTCATGCTACGTATAAATAAGATGTTAATACTTTGAGAGAGCATATATTAAAATCTCATGACTTTGCATCTATGTGCATGCATTACCTTATACACATACAAATAATTATAATTGATAGGTTGCTTAACAGGGGCTACCAAGAAAGGCTTGTACATAATATATACATTTACAATTTCTTTACAAGAACATTTGAAGAGAGAGAGACATTCTTTCATAAAAGAGCTTTGTGTATAAGAAGCATGGTCATAGCTACTTACCTCGATGCTCCTCAATACTTCCAATCGTCAATATAAGTCCTATTCCAATAATAACATAAGCGTGTTAATACTTATAAGATATTTCTTCAGCCCTCCATTTAAAAGAGAAAGCCACGATATTAAAATCTAACATCCTTTCTACCCTTAACGTTATCTTAATTAACTAACCTCTCATCTAACCTTTGCAATAATAACCTAATAAGATAATTAACCTAGTTAACACATATTATTTAGTTAAGCATAACATAGAAAATAACTAGATTAGCCCATTAAGTAATTCAAATTCTTAACATCAAAGTTTATAATTAAATCATTTAACACCTCTTTTTAAAACAAGTTTATAGGATTCCATATAACCAAAATAATCTAACACTTCTAGCCTCCTAAGGAAGAAAACATAACACTACTTTCAAAATAAACTCTCTACACAAATACTCATACCAAATTTATTCCAAGAATAATTTAAGATTTTAAATAAGCTCATATGTTAAAAACCCTCTTTTATTTCAAATATACGTAAAAGCACAACACCAACACAATCTCCTTATAAATATGGTTACTCAAAACAGTCCATAATATATAAATATATATATATATATATATATATATGAAAGTCATCACAATAAAACAGCCCATACATATTTGATCACTCAAAACAGGGCATATATATGTATATACCAAACACAACAGCAAAACATAAGCTAAACAATTTAGTTAGCTTCCAAAATCACATTAAAATCAAAGGAGTTAAAATAGGATTTTTACCTTAAGCTCCTAACTTCTTTCAAGAGGTAAAGTGGAGGTCCAAAACCTAAAGAAAATGAGAGAGGTTTGATTTCTTGAATAGGAGAAGAAAAGAGGGAAGTGGCATTGGCTTTGGAGGAAGAACAAGGGGAAGGTGTCGGTTTGGAGGAAAAGAGAAGAAAGTTTTCTTTCTTATGGTGACCGACGGACTAAAGAGGGGATAAGGACTAGTCAAACTTCTTTTGGGGCTAGAAGAAAGAGATGGATTAGATAAGGATAAAAGAAAATGATTACCTCACCTACCCTCACTCAAGATCGAAGGTTCAAAGGGGAAAAAGGGACTTAGTTAATTTAATTAAGTTTATCCATTAAGCCATCAAGGCAGCCAAAGGAAAGGAGAAAAGGATCACTTTAGACTAGTCAAAACTTATCTCACAAGCTTAAAGAAGAACCAATCAAATTTGATAAGGAAAGTTAGTCTTGGTCAAAGCTTGTCTTATTAGATTGAAAGGTAGACCGATGGTTCAAGGTAAATTAAAGGCACAAACTACTTTTAGTAAAAGGGACCTACGGATTCCACAAGGAATAAAGGTTTAAGTCACTTGGTCAAAGCTTCCCTTGGGAGTTAGAAGAAGGGGACGGCTTGGATGAAAAATAAAGAGATATTCACTTCACCTACCACATCCAATGGCAGAAATCAAATGAGACTCTTTTATAAATGGTACAAATTTGAGGGGCTTTAAGAGAAACTACTATAAGGCCTTAAAAATCATGTACTTAATTTATTTTAATATCCCACATAAAAATAAAAACACATCCATCTTAAAATAAAATAATAACATAATAAAATAATAAAAATATTTATCTTAAAAAATTTAACTTAAAGAATTAATAAAAAGAAATGACATAAGGACCTACGTAATGAGACTCGGGTATTACACCATCGCTTGCCAGGATCAGACACTCATCTTCAGGTGTCCGATCCATGATCGTCACCTCCGGCTCTCAACTCACGTAGGGTTTCAAATAGTTATTATCTATAGTCACAAAAACGTTTCGACACATTGAGAAATTGGGCCATACATACATGGCGTAGTGCAAGAGCAAGATGTGAATATAACTCATTTAACTCTATCCATAACTTCGCTTTTGTGAATGTACATATCGTTTTCTATAGGTCCTCCTTTGTAGAGTGAGGTCTTCTGCTCTGTCCTTTGACAAAGCTTTTGTCTCTTGGATGCAAGTCTTGAGAGGGTCACCATGGATGAAGATCTCACACAAAGTTGGAGCTCTCTGAAACTCACAGAAGTAGAACAGCAGGAGCTGTTCTTACCGGATGAAGATGTAATGTCATCCAAGCTTAGAGACAGCCTTTACCTTCTTGCCTGAATACTAAATGACAGAACATCGAATTGAGAAGCATTCAAAAGCACAATGACCAAGGTATGAAATACTTCCGGTTGGTTAACTTACAAGGAATTTGGCTCAAACAAGGTCCTACTAGAGTTCCAACTCTTATATGACAAAAATAAGGTACTCCATGGAAGGCCCTGGTCCTTTGACCGTTACCTCATATGTCTTAAGGAGTTCGAGGGTGACCTGTCTCCCTACGAAGTGCAATTCAACTCAGAGCCCTTTTGGATACAAGTCCATAATCTCCCATTCGCAGGCATGAATAGGCAACTGGGGGAGAGGATAGGGGAAGCTATTGGCAAGGTCCACATGGTGGAAGTAGACGACTAGGGGCCTGGATGGGGGAGTTTCCTTAGAATCAAAGTGGACGTGAATGTCACAAAGCCACTGGTGCGTGGTCGGATGGTCAACTTGGGAGGAAAAGAATGCTGGCCCATTTCAAATATGGACGCCTGCCAACTTCTACTTCAAATGTGGACTACTCAAACATGTAAATGGCAAATGCCCCAACTTTGGCCTGACCACCCTGTTGCAAGACTAGTACGGGCAATGGATGAGAACCCCCAATTTTTTCCCACCTTCAGTTCCCGTGAAGAAGTATGGTGGGAAACCGGAATACCCATCTCAAGGACCCCCTCCTCGGGAGCAGGAAGATGGAGAAGGAGAGCAGGGAGAGGGCCATGGGATGTCACACTCAACATAAGTGGTTGAGGAAGCACGGCAGGATATCCCAGCTTGTCTCAACGCCCCAAAAAGGTCCTTACCACCCTTGGTCTACCTAATCAGAGTAGGGACACGTCAGCTGAGCAAGTTACCAACCCCTCGAGCGTGCATGTAGATCCCTTAAACTCTGGGATTCTTGTAGAGTCAAACGAGAACCAACTCAAGCCCACAGAGGAAACAGAACAGGTCAGTCCCTTAAGACACTCTTTCCCTTCTAATGCTTTTGGCAACAGTAGGGCAACTAACAATTGCAATCCTGTTAAAGTTCATTCCCACATTAAATTAAACTTTCCATTCATGGCAACCCTACCAGTGATACACGACCAATGCACACCTCTCTTACCAAAGGTAGCACATGGAAAAGGAAGGCTAGAGGCCTGAACTTAACCCTCTCAGACATCACCAATAACCAAAATGCCCCTCCTTTTCTTACCAAAGTCAAAAGACCCGCTTCATTGATTGAGACAAGGCCCTACACCCATGGCTCTAAGAGATCAAAAACCAAACCCATACCTGCATGGAGTCAAAATCAGGAACCTGAGGTGGAGAGCAGCCCCACCAAACCGAATGAATTGCTTGAGTTGGAATTGTAGGGGGCTTGGGAACTCTTGGACCATTCATGAACTTTACCTGTTTGTAAAGACTAAGTCCCCACACTTGGTCTTCCTCATTGAGACCAAGTGCAGTAGTAGCAAGATGGGGATTATTTGGAATAAATTGGGTTTTGATTCCTGCTTTACTGTCAATAGTAGTGGTAGAAGTGGTGGCTTGGCCATCCTTTGGAACTCTTATGTTGAGCTTAAAATCTCTACCTACACCAACTAGCCCATCTCAACTTCCATTAAACTACCCAGTGATGAGGCCCCCTGGATGCTTACAGGCTTTTATGGCCACCCAAACCCAACCAAGAGAAGAGCAACTTGGCACCTGCTTAGAGAGCTAATGCCTACAATGAATGTCCCTTGGCTATGTTTTGGAGACTTCAACGAGATCACCAACACAGATGAAAAATTTGGGCCTACATTCAGACCCTACAGACAGATCACGGACTTCAAAATAGCACTAGACCTGTAACAGCCCGCTAAAATTATCAGTTTTGGATTCTTTCCCGACAGCAATCACATCTCTCTCGTCTTAACCCTCTATCTTTAGTTATTTATGTTTAACATAGTTGATTTGGTTGGCTGTAGACTGTGTAGTTAGTGTTTGTGGAGTTCGCTGCGTAGTTGTGAAACGAAGTGTGGTTGTGAAGTGTTAGGCTTGATTTTGTAGTTTTGTGGACTGTGCTGTGAAGTATAGGCGTGAGATGGATGCCGTAGATGTGATACGGCGGGTTGTGTGAAGAGAATACGCGTGTAGCGTATTCTGTGTAATGCAGCGACGCGCCGCGCGACATGCGCTGTAGTGATGTGGGTCGTAGAAGGAAGGGAGTACGCATGTAGTGTACTCCGTGTGGTATGGCGATGCATCGTGTGATGTGCATCGTGTTGATGAGTGTTGTAGCGAAGGAAGTACGCGTAGCGCGTACTCCGTGTCGCGTAGCGATGCACCGTGAGACGTGTATCGCAGTGATGGGTTTTGTAGTGTGAATGGAAGAGAGTTCACGTGAGTGTACTCTGTACTAAGTCGTGATACACCGGATGGCGTGTCACGAAGGGTTGAATGGCGTAGCAGAGAAGTGTGGAGCGTATGGTGTAATGTTGGGAAACTGTATGACAGTGTCCCGAAGCAGTGATGATATGGATTATAGTCCGGGATGACTGGTGTCATCTTGTGGTTGACTATGGCTAAGAGTATATGGATTGAGAAATGAGTTGTTTGTTTGGTTGTTATTGATAATTTTAATGAACTTGTTTTAGTGCAAAGGCTTTCTGAAGTCAATTTATCTCTTCCGAGTATAGTGAAACCTCAAGTTGGCCGTGGTGTTGCAAGTGCTTACAATATGGCAATTGAGTTCAGAAGTGAAAATCTTAAGGACTTGAGTGTTCCTCTTCCAGCTGTTGTGCAGTTCCTCGTGTCTCGCGCTCTATTCTCATAGAACGCGACGATCGAGGTAAGTTAGCCTCTAACTTACTATCAGTTTATTGTGTATGTGTGATGGGTAAGAGAACTACAATTTATGTATGTATGTTATCGTATATGCCATGTCATGCTATGTCATTACATGTTTATCTGTTACGTATGATTTAATCTCTCATGAATAATTATCTGTTATATAATCTTTTCTGTCATACAATGATGTATGTTATAAGTATGCCATGTTAAGTATGCCATATGATACATGTATGCCATGAAATGTTTATGATTAAATCATATTATGCCATTTACAAGTATACGCCATGTTAGAAAAGTATATGATATTAAATAATATCACATGCATTAAGAAAGATAAGACATGTTATGTTATAATAATGCGTGGGGCCACAACAACTGTGGAGTACGTATTATATTTATGTTATTTATAATGCGTGGGGCCACAACAACTGTGGAGTACGTATTATATTTTATGTTATTTATAATGCGTGGGGCCACAACAACTGTGGAGTACGTATTATATTTTATGTTACTTATAATGCGTGGGGCCACAACAACTGTGGAGTACGTATTATATTTATGTTACTTATAATGCGTGGGGCCACAACAACTGTGGAGTACGTATTATATTTATGTTATGTTATTTATAATGCGTGGGGCCACAACAACTGTGGAGTACGTATTATATTTTATGTTATGTTACTTATAATGCGTGGGGCCACAACAACTGTGGAGTACGTATTATATTTATGTTACTTATAATGCGTGGGGCCACAACAACTGTGGAGTACGTATTATATTTATGTTATGTTACTTATAATGCGTGGGGCCACAACAACTGTGGAGTACGTATTATATTTATGTTATGTTATTTATAATGCGTGGGGCCACAACAACTGTGGAGTACGTATTATATCTTATGTTATGTTACTTATAATGCGTGGGGCCACAACAACTGTGGAGTACGTATTATATTTATGTTACTTATAATGCGTGGGGCCACAACAACTGTGGAGTACGTATTATATTTATGTTATGTTACTTATAATGCGTGGGGCCACAACAACTGTGGAGTACGTATTATATTTATGTTATGTTATTTATAATGCGTGGGGCCACAACAACTGTGGAGTACGTATTATATCTTATGTTATGTTACTTATAATGCGTGGGGCCACAACAACTGTGGAGTACGTATTATATTTATGTTACTTATAATGCGTGGGGCCACAACAACTGTGGAGTACGTATTATATTTATGTTATGTTACTTATAATGCGTGGGGCCACAACAACTGTGGAGTACGTATTATATTTATGTTATGTTATTTATAATGCGTGGGGCCACAACAACTGTGGAGTACGTATTATATCTTATGTTATGTTACTTATAATGCGTGGGGCCACAACAACTGTGGAGTACGTATTATATTTATGTTACTTATAATGCGTGGGGCCACAACAACTGTGGAGTACGTATTATATTTATGTTATGTTACTTATAATGCGTGGGGCCACAACAACTGTGGAGTACGTATTATATTTATGTTACTTATAATGCGTGGGGCCACAACAACTGTGGAGTACGTATTATATTTTATGTTACATGAAGTATGGGGCCACAACAACTGTGGAGCATACACTACATGAGACACAGCAATTGTGACATGTAGAATACGTGGGGCCACAACAACTGTGGAGTACGTATTATATTTTATGTTATGTGAATTCATGGGGCCACAACAACTGTGGAGCATGAAGTATGGGGCCACAACAACTGTGGAGCATACACTACATGAGACACAGCAATTGTGACATGTAGAATACGTGGGGCCACAACAACTGTGGAGTACGTATTATGTTTTATGTTACTTGAATACGTGGGGCCACAACAACTGTGGAGTACGTATTAATGCACGTTATTAATCAAGACAATTAAATAAGATTCCAAGTTTATGTTAAGTCAAGTTTCAGATCAAGTTCATGTTATGTTATGCTCACGTACATGTTATGTTCATGTTCATGTTATGTTCCAAGTTCATGTTCACATCATGTTATGTTCACGTTTATGATACGTTCAAGCTCACGTTCATGTTATGTTATGTTCATGTCCATGTTATGTTTCACGTTCATGTTATGTTGATTGTTCATGTTATGTTTTAAGCTTAAGTTCATGCCATGTTAAGTCAAGTTCAGTTCACGCTTAAGTTCTGGTTAAGTCATGCTATATGTCAAGTTATACTATGTTTATGTATGACTATAATTATGCATTTATGCTTTTACTGCCATGCATGCATTTTTAACCTGTGTATAAGTTTTATGTTAACTTACTGAGATTTGTAATCAAATCTCACTGTGGTAGTCCCAACTACCATTCCCCCCGAATGGTAGATCTTGTTACAGGACCCAAAGGAGAATTGGAATCTGACCAACTGAATACGGTCGACTAGGCCACGGTGCGATGTTGATGATGGTATAGTATTTAACTTAGGTTAATACTTGTACTTTTGGAGTTGTATCTCAAGTATTCTTTTGATCACAACCATTTTAGACTAGTGTGGTGATCACGGCTTTTTAGTATGCCTTTATGTATGAAATATGTTTCAAGTATTTGGGATATTTTTGGTTTGGTGCATAGTTTTGCTAAAGAGAAAAATTATCCGCTGCGAATATTGCATAATGCTAGATGCATGTTAGGAACATTGCATCTTATCTGTCATGAACGGGGGCAGGTAACCTTGTGTTGCATGTCTCGACGCTTCAAATGTCCGTTTAATCCCAAGCGGAATTTGGGGGCGTCACAAGACCAGTGTGACCTAAATGACTTAGGATACAAAGAGGACAAGTTCACCTAGGCAAACAACAGGGAGGGAGAGTAGTTTACAAAAGAAAGGCTAGATAGAGCTCTAGGGAACACCAATTGGATAGCTAAGTTCGAGGAACACTCAGTCCAACACCTAGAAAGTGCCTTCTCAGACCATAGACCCCTATTTGTACAAATCCAGAACAACTCAACAACAACAAAACAAGTGAGGCCCTTTAGGTATGAAGCTTTCTGGAGTAGAAAGGAGGGCTGTGAGGCCCTGATCAAATAGTATTGGGACAAGGCAATAGGCTAGTCAGGCCCTCAACAAGACACTCTCACTGGTCTAAGGTATTTCCAAGAAGGATTGACAAGCTGGAGTAAGGATATGAGGAGAAGTCAAGGGGAACTCATCAAGGCAAAATTGACAATGCTCAACTCTCTTAAAGAAACTAACAAGGGCCATCTTTATATAGACATCGAAGAGCTTAAGAAGGAAGTGGACTCACTGTTAGAGGTAGAAAATACTAAGTGGCAACAAAGGGCCAAGTAGAATTGGTTAAGAGGAGGGGATAGGAACACCTCTTTCTTCCATAAATGTGCCAGTCAAAGAAGAAAGCAAAATTTCATTAGTAACATCAAGGATGAGCCTGGTTATGAGTTCACTAGTCAGTATGGAATAAGCCAAACCTTTCAGAGTTTTTTCCAATCCCTTTTCACTTCATCTAGTCCAACTGGCATTGTTGAATGCACATATACTATGCCAAGGAAACTCACTGCAGAAATGAACCTCACCCTCGCTAGACCCTTTACTGCAATTGAAGTAAAATAAGCCTTATTTAGCATGAACCCTCTGGGTTCACCTGGCCCAGCTTGGTTCCTTGCATGTTTTTACCAAGAACATTGGCCCATTATAGGGCCACAAGTCACCTTTGCAGTCCTAGAGGCCCTAAACAAGGGTCAATGGTCAAAGGGCCTGAACGACACCCTTATTGCCCTGATCCCCAAGAAACTATCCCCCTCCCTAGTGACTGATTTTAGGCCCATCAGCCTCTGCAATGTTTTTTTACAAAATCATCGCCAAGACCGTAGCAAACAGGCTGACACTTGCGCTCCCAGACATAATTTCCCCAACCCAAACAGCCTTTGTCCTAGGCAGGCTGGTCATAGATAACATAATAGTGGTTTTCGAGTCCCTACATACTATGAAAGCAAGATTGAAAGGTAGAGATAGTTTCATGGCACTCAAGCTCGATATGAGGAAGGCCCATGACAGAATTGAGTGGCTTTCTCAAAAATTTGTTCTGCAGCAAGTTGGATTTGACCAAAAATGGGTGACTCTGATTATGAGGTGTGTAGAGTCAGTCTCATACTCCCTCATTCTCAATGGCATTCCTCAAGACAACTTCCATCCAACAAGAGAGCTGAGGCAAGGGGATCCTCTATCCCCTTACCTTTTTATTTTGTGCTCAGAAGTACTCCATTGTATGCTAAACAAGGTTGAGGGATTTAGGCGTATCACTGGCCTACCAATAAGAAGGAAGATACTCTCAATTAACCACTTGTATTTTGCAGACGACAGCCTATTGTTCAGTAAAGCAAACCCTTTAGAATGGAGTACACTCTACCACTTGCTAGAAACTTATGAACTTGCTTCTGGTCAGAGGCTCAACAAGGAAAAAACTTATATATATTTCAGCAAGAACACTAGAGAAGAAGCCAAGGTTTTCATCACCAGTATAGTAGGGATAAGGGGCACCTCCTCATATGAAAAATACCTAGGCCTTCCTGCTCTCATTGGTAGGTCTCGAGCTCACTCTTTCAAAAGTATTCTGGACAAGGTGCAAGAAAGAATATCAAACTGGAAGAACAAGTTCCTTTCCCAATCTGGGAAAGAAATCCTCATCAAATCCATCATCCAAGCCATCCCCACCTATAGTATGGGGATCTTCAAATTACCAAAGGTATTGGTCCAAGAACTAAACAAGCTGGTGAGGTGCTTTTGGTGGCGCCATCAACCACAAGAATATAGAATCCACTGGATCCATTGGAACCAACTGAAAAAAGCAAAGAGCCAAGGAGGCCTGGGACTAATGGATTTTTCCAACTTCAATTTAGCTCTTTTAGCCAAACAAGGCTGGAGAATTGTCAACAACCCAGACTCTCTTGTTGCACAGGTACTTAAGGAAAAATACTTCCATAACAGTTCTTTTCTCTCTGGTAAATTGGGCCAGAATTCATCTTACCTTTGGCAGAGCTTCCTAGCAGCTAGATCCCTACTCAAAGAGGGATTGATTTGGAGAATTAGAGATGGGGCATCAACTGAGATTTGGAATGACAAATGTATTCCAAGGCAATCCATTTCCAAGCCCCCAAACTCAATTAGGTTCCTGCAGGCCGACACCAAAGTCTCTTATCTCATTAATGAAACAACTAAACAATGCAAGAGACACCTGGTTTATGCCATGTTCTCAAAGGAAGAAGTTGACTGTATCAACGCCATACCCCTCAGTCCATACCCCAAACCAGACATGCGTATTTGGAGATGCACCACCTCTGGAGACTTTAGTGTCAAAAGTGCCTACCATCTACTAGCTGAGATGGATGAACAACTGTAAGGCCAATCCTCAACCTCAAGTTCACCTCAGCCCCTATGGACTAAAGTTTGGAACCTGAACATCCCAAATGCTACCAAAACTTTCCTCTGGAGGGCTTGCCTTAATGGAATTCCTACTTGAGACAATCTACTGAAAAGAAATGCCATAGAGGATCTTGCATGTCCAATCTGTAGTTTGCAACCAGAAACAGTAGGGCACATCTTGTGGAATTGCCCTCCAGCTAGGGACGTGTGGGCACTAAGCACAAAGAAGCTTCAGAAAGCTAGCCCTCTCTTCCACCACTTCCAAGAACTAGTAGAAGGTTTCATAGAGAACTTGGCCCTTGAGGAACTGAAGCTATTTGCTGTTACCTCGTGGTTTACATGGAAGAGGAGAAATGACATGGTGTTTAAGGAAGTCCTCCTACACCTTTTTAAGGTGTCCTAGCAATCCTCTTATTTAATTGAGGAACTTTAGCATATACCTTAGCAAGGGAAGATTCAGATAACCTCTAGTCAACATCATACAAATTGGGAAGCCCCATGACTCACTCAAAATTGAGTAGCACAAAGGCTATCCCAAGTGCAGGAGGATGTCTTGTAATAATTAAGAATAAATTCCTAGATCGTCTCCTCAGGGAAAGCTACTTAAACTCAAACTCGTTGAAAATGGTGAAAATCTTCACAAAGAGAAAATAAGATGATGGTATTTGCAATGGCTGGAAGAGTGCAAAAGGAATGAAAAAGGGTACTAGTCATGAACTAGATTCATATCTTTAGATTTTTTAAGTGTCGAATTGAAATGCAAAAGGCTAAGAGATTAATAAAACTAAGATAATAATTAAACTAGATTAGAAAGTAATTGACAAAATACGAACTGAAAATTGAAAAGCCCCAAAATCAATGTTCTAGGGTTCATCATTGTATTCAAATCACAAATTCTCAAAATTAATCCATAGCAATTGTAATCACTATTAAAATGAAAGTTTAACGAAGCGAGAAAAATAAATAATGTGAAATAAATGGATAACAAATAAATTGCTCAAACTTCTAAGCAAAAAATCTCAAAAATATTCCATAAACTTAAAACCGAAATTAAATAATAAGTAGAGAATGAAAAGATCAAGCCAATTGAATTGAGATGAAGATTTGAAGCGGTAGAGAAGGCTAGGTTGCAGTAGCAATTGGACCCCTCGAGGAGCTCTTCAATATGCAGCAGTGTGAGTGAGTGCTCCAGAAGAATTTGTGTTGCTGCGTAAATGATTGCTCGTGAGAATCCCCCTCCCCGCATCTGAGTCAAAAATATCAAGGAAAATAAATTCTAAGTGTTCCTTGTAATCAAACAGTGTTTTTCAGGCCAAAAGTTGGCCACAAGATGTAAAATCCCATATATATACCCTAACGGCATAATAAACCCTAGATCTGTAAAATATGATGTCCACTCGAGCGGAGTGTCGAGCGGACAGCGAGCGTTCAACTCTGCCTGAATTCGCTCGAGCGGAGTGTCAAGTGAACATCGAGCATTCAACTTTGCTTGACTTCACTTGAGCAGCCAAATGCCTCCGCTCTAGCGATCTCCTTTCCCGCAATTCACTCAAGCTAACTATCGAGCGGCAGTCGAGCGTTTGAATCTGCCTGAATTTCACTCTAGAGGCCAATGCCTCAACTTGAGCGATGTGAACTAGACTCCACAGTAATCAACAATTGGTAATATAAAACAGAAATTCATGCTTTTAATCAATTTAAATCACAACTTAGATTTATTCATCGTAATCATTTTTTTCATATAAAACCAATGATAATGTAATGAAAGAATTAAAATATATTGGTTCCAAATGTATTAAAATATGCAATAACTCAGCTCAATCACACCCCCCAACTAGCATTTTGCTAATCCTTGAGCAAAATAGTGAAAATTAATTGGGATGAATATTGCATAAAGATGAAAATTCAAACAGAAACAATCAAACACAATTCTGAATTCTCACAAAGGTGACACGTTACTACTCAACCCCCAGGGGTTATACCCACCAAGACTATCTCAACAATCTTTCACATAGAATTAAGACAAATGTCTTAGAACTCAAATGTGTGTGTGGAGCTAAACTGGTTGTGTGTTCCTCATTACAAGCCATGATTTGTCATAGGATTTTTCAACCTTAAGATTAATCATTGCTACCTTTGTTTTTAAAGGTTGAAGACTCAACCACCAAAGTCTTGGGTAACTGTTTCTAACCCTTTTATTTCGGAAAGTTCACTAAGTCGCCTTTATTCCTTTTTTTCACTTTTTTTTTCTAATCTTTCTAATCTTTTCAAATCCTTTTTCTTTTTCTTTTTCTTTTTTCATTTTCTTCTTCCTTTTTTTTTTGGCATGGCTCGGTAGTCCTGCAGTTTACTTCTCCTATGTTAAATCAATGAATAGTAAATAAGGAACACTACAAGCGTAAGCATGTGTAAAATGTCCTTTAAACTTTGCCTTTCGTTCTACAAAAATCTTATCAAGTTTCATCTCAATAAGTATAGCATCCTGGTGTTTCAAGCCACACATCAACAAAATATGATGCATCAAAAATCATGCTCTATGCTTAAGCTTGAAAATAAATTTTCACAAAATGATTCCGCTCAACTACTCTACCAATATGCTCAAATTCTACCAAAATGCTCAATCATAAATGTATCAATGGACATAATGTTATTTTTTTTAATTTCATTCTTTTTTTTTAATAAACTATGTACACAAGTTACCTCCCAACTAGTGAGAGACATAGTCCTCAATGAATCGAACGAAAGAAAATAAAGTGCACAGGAAAAAAAAGCAAGCAAAACAAAAAATCAACATGAAATATAAAATCAAAGCAAAATAACAAATAAAAAAAAATGCAAGTAAAGAAAACTGTAAAGAAGGAAAAACAAATCAAAACACTTCCCTGGGGTCTTCCACAAGCAAGATCTCTTCATATGAATCAAAAACCTTCAAAAATGACTTTAGACGTTATCGTTATTCGTTGACAATGAAGCTATTGACATTCTTCAGATTGATAATGTCTACCGCGCCATGAGGATGAACGTTCTTTACAATGTACAGCCCACTCCATTGGGATTTCAATTTATCAGGAAAAATATGCAAGCGAGAGTTGTAAAGGAGAACTTCCTGGCCAAGTGTAAAATGCTTTGGATGAATTTTCTGATCATGTAGAATTTTCATGCGTTCCTTTGCTAGCTGAGCATTGTCATAAGCATTCTGACGAGCTTCATCCAATTCATTGATCTGCAATTTTCTGAACCCTAAAGTTTCATCAAGTGACATGTTAACATGTTTTATGGCCCAAAGAGCTTGATGCTGAATATCAACAGATAAATGATAAGTTTTACCATAAACTAATCGATAAGGAGACATCCCTAGATTTGTTTTAAAAGCTGTCCTACAAGCCCACAAAGCATCAAGAAGCTTAACTGACCAATCTTTTCTATTAGGCTTGATAGTTTTCTCTAAAATGATTTTTATTTTTCTGTTTGCCAATTCTGCTTGCCCATTTGTTTGAGGGTGATAAGGGGTAGAAACTCTGTGTGTGATCCCATATTTCTTCATGAGTGTAAAAAATGGTTTTTTGCAAAAATCGGAACCCCCATTACTTATGATAACTTTTGGCATGCCAAAATGAGTAAACAGATATTGCAAAAATTTTAGGACAACACGATGGTCATTTGTTTTGCAAGCGACGGCCTCCATCCATTTTGAAACATAATCCACAGCTAATAGAATATATGTGTTTCCAAAGGAAATCGGAAAAGGTCCCACAAAGTCTATTCCCCAACAATCAAAAATTTCTAAGGTAAGAATAGGGGAAAGAGGCATCATGTCACTTTTGCTGATGGATCCGAATTTTTGACAAAGCTCACAAGCCTTACAAAAATTATAACCATCTTTAAATATGGAAGGCCAGTAAAAACCGCTTTGCAAAATTTTAACGACTATTTTCTTTGCTGAAAAATGACCACCACATGCACCCATATGACAAAATCTCAACACCAAAGAAAACTCAACATCAGGAATGCATCTTTGAATCAATTGGTCTGAACAACATATGTAACGGTCCATATATTAATATATATATATATACACACTAAGTGTCTCAAATATTACAATTTTTTTTATTTAATCATTATCTAATTATTACAACTTTTTTAAACTTCCAAATAAAACACAAAAAACAATATAACTTTTTCAAATTTCAAAAAAAAAAAAAAAAGAATTTAAACAAATTTTAAACTTTAAAATATTTTTAGTTAGATTTTTCTCTTTCATTTTCCAAAATCCAATAAAACGTCTTAACTCAAATCATTATTCGACATTTCATAAACCATTTCACTACTATTAACATAATTCTCATTTCATATTCTTATACTCAAATATGCCCTTAGTGTTCAATTTTTTCGTTTTGGCACTTGTTTCAAGAGAAAGAAATTTGAAATGATATTATTAAGGGCGTAAAGGGTTCGGTTTTGGACAAAATCTAGGACCGAATCGGTAATACCAGTTTTGCATTTTTTAAAACCAATTATGCGTTGGTTATCCCTTAAATCGGTACTTCCAGTTTAAATATATTAAGTATATTAGTATTACTAATGTATTCATCAAAAGAAATATGTTGAAAATTTATTAGGTAATAAAATGTATTTAATATATATATTTTATATTTACAACATATGATGAAATAAATATTCATATTTAAAATTAAAATGTTATGTTATAAATTATAATATCTTATTTCATACATAATTATATATATTCTATATAATATAAAATATATTATATATAATATTAAAAATTAATAAAATATATATAATATGTTAACCGGTCCAATCCGGTGTTGGAAAACTTAAAATCGATTTCAGACCAAATTTTACTGGTTTTTAGAATGAATGAACCAATTCTAGATCAAACCGATTGAAAGCCGAACAGAACCAACTGGTTTGGTCCGGGCCGGTTTTCCAGTTTTTCGGTTTATTTTTACACTCCTAAATATTATTAAAATCACAGATGTTTTCAAATATATATAACTCATCATGTATTTAATTCTAGTATAACTTATTAGCGCTTTATAAGTGTTCTACCCTTTCTAGTCCTGATGACTCTTAGCTCCATAATTGAAAGAACTCAAATTCTGACCAACAAATAATAAATAAATAAAATGAAAGAACGATGGTAGAAGAAAGAACCCAAAGTTCTTCTGCCATTTTTACCTCTCTCAAAATTTTCATAATCGTTCAACTATGTTTTATTTCACATCCATGTATTTGGAATATCTTTATTAGCTGTAAGCTGTTTTTATTAGATTCTTGTTTGTCTTTTAATTTTGGTTCTATTGTTGATCAAGGCCATATGTAGCCCATTGTTGGCCCAGGCCCCATTTGGATTTAGAGTTAATCTCAACTCATCCTATCTTATTTAATCATTACAATTTTCTCAATTTTTCACACAATATAATAAAAAATTCAAAATTTTTAAATCCCAAAATATTAATAATATTTTTAAAAAATAATATTCTAACACGTGGACAATATATAATACTTTTGATGCTTAATGTTTTAAACCAATATTAATTAGAGTACAAGTATTAAAGGCAATCATCATGTTAGTTACATATCCAAGATATATTAATAAACTTATTGATGTCCAGTTGAACCTTCGACATCATCAATGAGAAAATATTTACCAGATGCTTCTCCAGGCCAGAGAGTCAAAGAATGACTCGAAAGTAATCTACAGACTTAAATGTGTCCTTTTAGTCAATATGACCTCGCATAATGAAGATGTTTATACTGTACTTTATCCGTACATTCCTATATTGCCTGATTCTGCTTAGTTGTACCATTATTGATATGCTTAATTATGAAAATCACATTAAATTATTTATTTGTTCTCATTTATTTTCTATGAAAGCCTGATTGTTAATTATCTGTCAAACATGCAGAGTTCATAATCCTCCAACTAAATTCGTTACCTACTGGTAAGTTTGATAACACAATTAAGCTATTAGATCGATTTATGACACAATAAGGCTATTAGATCGATGAATGCATTCTATGAATGTTGGCACCTTAATTCTTTTACTTCTTCTGCAGCTATTTTAACAATGTTCGCAAGTGTATTAATTGGATTACTGCTGGGTAAGAATCTCATATATCTCTCTCTTTTTATCTTTTTTAATTGTCTTAGTAAATTAATCATTTCTTAAACTATGAAACAAGAAATAGTTAGATATAGTATTAAATTGACATTAAAAATAAACGTTGAGCCAAACCACCAGAATTTTGAAATGGAAATTAAAAGAATAGGATCACTTCTGTATAATTACTTTTGTGTTTTCATTTTCAGAATGGCATGTGGCAATTAGTGTATTAAGTGCTCCATTTGTGATTGCATTTTTTATATATAAATGGCGAAGGAGGCACTTATCCGTGTACAAAAATGTTGAGGAATTTCTGCAAACCCAAAATAATCTCATGCCAATAAGGTACTCTTTCTCAGAAGTTAAGAAAATGACAAAAAATTTTAAAGAAAATTTGGGTGAAGGAGGATTTGGCACAATATTTAAAGGAATACTTCGAAGTGGACGTCTTGTAGCAGTAAAGATGTTAAACCAATCCAAAGCAAATGGGCAAGATTTTATCAATGAAGTATCGACCATTGGAAGGATCCATCATGTGAATATAGTGCAACTCATTGGTTTTTGTGTTCATGGTTCAAAGCGTGCCCTTATATATGAGTTCATGCCCAACGGATCTCTTAACAAACACATTTTTTCATCAGAGGCAAATATCCTCAACTACGATAAAGCATATGATATTGCTTTAGGAGTGGCTCGTGGGATTGATTATTTACATCAGGGATGTGACATGCAAATCTTACATTTCGACATTAAGCCTCACAACATTCTTCTCGATGAGAATTTGAACCCTAAGGTTTCGGATTTTGGCTTAGCAAAATTGTACCCTGTGGAAGATAGTATTGTTCCTTTGACTCATGCAAGAGGAACATTAGGATACATGGCTCCTGAAATGGTTTACAAAAACATTGGAGGCATTTCATATAAAGCTGATGTCTATAGTTTTGGAATGTTGTTGATGGAAATGGTGAGCAGAAGAAAGAACTTGAATGCATTTATAGAACATTTAAGCCAAATTTACTTCCCCACTTGGATATATGATCAATTCCATGATGGAAAGAATATAGAAATACAAGATGCTACTGAAGATGAAAGGAAAATATGTAAGAAGATGATGATAGTCGCATTATGGTGCATACAATTGAAGCCTAGCGATCGTCTATCAATGAACAAAGTCGTCAGAATGCTTGAAGGAGATGTTGAATGCTTACAAGTTCCTCTCAAGCCTCTCCAACCAACACCAAAGAGAGAGATAAAGGATGCTAGAGATAAATCAAATCAAACTTCATCATCAATTTTGTCACACCACCCTTAGTACTCAGAAAGTTTGTAAGTTGGTCTCTAACTTACTCTTGGATATTGTTTATATGGCTTTGTATAAATAAAATATTCATTTTATAAGTGTTATTTTGGTCATGAAATGTCTAATGATACATTATGAGCATTCATTCACTTGGATGACATGTGTTGATTATTTCTTAATTTTGCATGAACATGTACTATTGAGCATGATACATGAAAATATGTCATTTTTGTATGAAGCATATTATATGTTAAGAAAAGAAGCACACGCTGTGAAATTTGTTTTGTCATGAGCATAACATGAGAAACATTTTTGTCATGACACAATGCTATGATGGAGAAATATCCTATTAAAACTCCTTTATTTACTATGAAGTGATTAAAATGGAGTGGTAACCTCTGAGTTGACGAGGACCAATCAACGAGTTTCGACTAGTTCCACTTTAAAGGATCCCAGGGCAAAGTCAAATTACGGCATCTAATGTTGGTGGGTGCATATGTTATGAAAAGTTACGATCAATGCATTGAAAGTTATATCTAAGCAACTTTGATGACATAGTATCAACTGAAGTTGTGCTACGGTCACGGGTAGGTATTTACAGTGCAAGTGTAGAGCCGTGATGATACTGTATGTTAATGATGGTTCTAATAAAATAAATGGTATGTTTTGAAAAGATGAAGTACGGAATGTTCTCTGTAAAAAAAATGTGCATCAAAACTTTTCCTAAAAGATTGTGAGGAATCTAGATGAGAGACAAAAACAATTTTTTACATATCTTGCATGAATTCATTATATGTTTATTACTAGTCATATTTATATTATCTATGTGTATGTCAGTTGTTAATTTACTAAGATTTCAAAGAATCTCACTATCATAATCCCAATTACCATTTTAAGATAGCAGCTGTGATAGGTCCAAAAGATGGTGATGAATTCCAACCCCTGGCTAAGGATGATTAAGGACAAGTAAAATCCTGACCATCAACAAGAGTTAATTGTGATGTTCCTAGAAATGGTCATGTTCACCATTCAGCGCATCTAAGAGATGCTTTGAAATTGTTTTTGTTTTGAAAGCTCTTGAGGAACCCAATCTGTAATAAAGAGATAGAATCTCTATAACAACGTTGAACTATTGCCTTGCACTTGGACATCTACCAAGTAGGGCATTAATTATGTTTTAATTAAGCATTGGGATGTTTAGTTCATTTTGGTGCAAATTTTTTTATAAATTTCCATTTCTATTTCAAATTATTGCATACAGCTAGAATAATGCTAGGATACATTGCATGTTATCTGTCATGGATGGGAGTATGTAGTCTTGTGTTACATGTCCCAATACTTTGTCTCTGTTTCATCCCGAAGCGGAAGTTGGCGACCATCACAAGGTGGTAATTTAGCAATTACATCTCTAGATAAAATCACATGTCATGGGGATACTGTACCAGAATGTAGGTTTGAATCATTAATTCGATTAGGCTTGAACTGTTAAAGTTTAAAGCTCAATTTGATGTATGCTTATCTCAATATTTGGAAGCTTAAAGCGAAATGGTACTTGACAGACGAGAACAAAATGACGGTGGATCCAATAATCGAAGAGAGAAAGATCATTCCTTGGATGAGGATACATGTTGGTGAATGCAATCCATCAAATGATTAAAACACTAAAACAACAACAGGAGTTGTTTCTTAGACAAAATCAACAGCAACAACAATATCAGATTGAAAGACAAGAGAGAGCCGAAAATAGAGGTTGCTCCTTTAAACGATTCTGGTATACATGAAATATCCAAATTTCATAGGTATAGAAGGACCGTTTGAAAACAAATAAATAGTCACTAGATCTCAATAGGACATTCGAGATCAATGGATGCACAGAGGAACATAAAGTACAATACGCTAGACATTTATAAAATAATTGTGTGACAATTGTTTCATGAACTTTTATCTGCCTCTCTCTTCTATTTGTTATTTTCATTTCTTTTCTTCTTTTTAGTTGTAATTGTGACAGTTATCCAGAATATCAAGGTCCTTGATGCTTGTAAACTGAAAAAGGTTGTCGAATTCCTTAGACTTATTTTATTCAGACTCCTTTATTCACAAGTTGCTATGAAAAATATACCATCATTGAGGCAGTAAATATTAAAGAATTTTTACTTGAAAATTGAAACTTAAGACTAATAGAGAAGAAATTAAAGATTTTACACTAATACTCCTTTTGGCATTGCAGACAAGGAATAATTGCTTGAACGATGTGGCCAATTCCCAATCAAGATTAATGATTGTGGTGATGGGCATTGGCTAGATTGTAGAGATTCCAAAGGCACAGGTTATTATATATATCAAGTGGTCCCTCATTTCCACTTCACGTTGCAATTTATTCAACTTGCTTCCCTTTATTAGTTATTTCACATCTCGCAAACAGGTTACTCACAATTGCTTACACTAATCACGATCAAACACTTTTTTGTCTCCCAGGCAGTCATAATCAAAACTTAGGCCTAAGTTGGTTATACTAATCATCTCATCTCATCATTACAATTTTTTCAAACTTCCAAACAGAATATAGTAAACAAACTTTTTTAAATCTCAAAATAAAAGGAATATTAAAAAATTATATTTTAATAATATTTTATTTAATTTTCATCTCAATAGATAAAAAAAAAAAGGTCGTGAACTTGTGAACTTCTACGCCATGGTGTGATTAGACACCCGCTTGTAGATAGTAAAACACAAGTGTCAATAGACCTGGACGCCATGGTGACCTCGACTTAAGAGATCCAAGTTGACAGCAAATGATCTAAATCCCAACAACTTAATATCTCAAATGCAAATACCAACTACTTTTAAACGCAAACAAGCAGAATACTAATGTATTATTACAGGACCTGGACGCAAATTTATCTCCTAAAAGAAATATAGATCATCGCCTAGCTTCAGAAGGGCCATGGAGACAGAACCTGCTATTAAGGTCAACATGGCAGCCTCAAAAAGCTTCCAATGGGAGCATAAAAGTTTCCCTTATACATACAACAAACAGGAGATCAATATAATAGCTCAACTCAAATACTTTTCCTGAACCATAGATAATTTTCTATTCAATCATAACCAAAACTTTAATAAAACATGGCTTTCCTCAGTGCAACTTAATGAGCTATATGGCCTCCTTGCCATCAGCGGCACGAAGTGAGCCTAGTTGAACTGGAGCTTGGGTTCCAACCACCTTTGATGATCCATATACAGCCAAGTCAACACTCTGAACCTTCTCTTTCTCAATCTATTCCTTGATCCAAAAGTAGGTAAATCTCAGGCCATCCTGCAACATAGCGTATTGAGATATGCAATTAGTGGGTGAGCAAATCTTGGTTCAGAACCAATAAAACACGAAGGTAACCTTATTTTTGACACAAACTTGAGATTTATTAGGAAATCTTAAACGCAGGAAAGTAACCGGCATTCTATAAATACCTTCAACTTCATTGTTGGAGCCCAACCGAGTTTCTCTTTGATAAGTGTGTTGTCTGAGTTACGACCACGAACTCCCTCTGGGGCAGGAATGTGGTGGATAGGGAGCTTCTTGTTCTCAAAGCTAAGAACAATCTCAGCCATCTCATTCATGCTAACCATCTCATCACTTCCATTATTCACAGGCTCATGGAAGTCTTACTTTGTCAATCTAAACATGCAAATTGGTATGTTATGAACGCCCTATCATAAATTTTTCTTGTCAAACAAAAAACTGGGTACAACAAACAATTATTACACAGTCTGGTCCCCGTTGACATCCCAAAGAGTCACATTTATATATTCATTTACAAGTGATATTTAAAAAAACAACCCTATATTTACTCTGAATTTGTAATGATGTGACCTCAATCCAGAATTTTTTTTTTTCAATAAGTAAAATAACAAAAGGAGAGAGTGGAACAAGAAAATCCAAAATTGTTAAATAAATACTATAAATGTCAACATTATAATAGACAGATGAATCTCCTCAATGAAAATATGAATTTCAGCTATACAAGCTATAAGGACATCAAGCACTTACCTAAGTACACCTTCTACACATTCATCAATGAAATTGAAGGATCTGGTCTGAAGTCCATCTCCCCACATCTCAAACTTATTAGTTGAAGTGAGAGTCTTTCTACCAAATGCATCTGCATGGGGCCTACTCTCTCCCACTTGTACAACAGATATAACCAAGTAATAAAATTAGGAAAAATCGAACAAGCAGCAAATCTTGCATATTTATTAGTTACCACTACAATCAAAAGCTTACTCTTCCATGTTCCAAAAGGACCATAAATGTTATGGAACCTTCCAATACGGCACTCTATGCCAAAACCTTTTGTGTAGTGCTTGCGCAACTCCTCTATTGCAGGCTTCTCTAATCCATAAGCATCTTGAGGCTAAACCCAAGTGTAAAAGTTAACTCATTAACTCTATCCATAACTTATGAAGGAAAATTATGAGATTAAAACAAATGTGACCAGTAAGATCAGTAACTAACCTCAGCGGCCAAGCATCAAACTCTTTCAAGCTCGCGTTAGTTTCCAATTGCTTAAATTCTGGGTAGATACAAGCACTAGAGGCATAGAAAAACCTGCACAAACCCAGTTAACAAAATTAAATACAAGAAGAAAAGACATATATGTGCACTCAATGCAGAAATTCCATGTGCAGCATGGGCAATTTGTTCATGGGGAGTTCGCTAGACCAAGACCAATGATATTAATTAAATTAAAATAACAAGTTATCTCTACATTTTTAAAACCCAAACAAAATATAATCAATCTTAAAAGCTTCCCAAATTTTCATTTGAAGTAAATTCTTGTCTTCAGCATTCATCGGCCACTATTTTTAGTTAAGAATTTGAAATACCTCGTTCGAATTGACCAAAAATAATAGAGAGCAGATCCTCGATAGCTAATGTAATAATGGTATTTCATTCACAGAGCCCAACAAAACATTCTCTTCACTTCTTTTTTCTCATAATTTTCTTTTTCTTTTCTTTTTTTGAAGGAAAAAAAATCTGATCCTATCACAAAATCCCCAGCCCAAGACTACCATGAATAACTAACCCTATAGTATATCGCCACGTGTCCCTTCTATGGCCCACCACCACCACGCTAACGTTGTCGGTACTGTGCCTAGCCAAGGCCAGCTTCGTCAGCAACATCAATGCGTCCGAGCACGCCTCGTTGGAGGTCTCGAATCGGCCACTTCAGGCACACAGGGCGAACATGGAGGCGCCTGGCCCTTCACTAACAGGTACACACTCACCACCTGACATGCCATGTCGATGGACACCACGTCCAACAGCCTGTCGCTTGCCAGGATCAGACACTCGTCTTCTGCTGTCCCATCTGTGATCGTCACCTCTGGCTCGCAGCTCATGTATTTCAAATAGTTATCATCTGCGATCACAAAAACGTTTCAACACAGTGGGAAATTAGGCCATACATACATGGCGTAGAGCAAGAGCAAGATGTACATATAACTCATTTAACTCCATCCATAACTCTGCTTTCATTTTGACCGAGGTTTTACGCTATTACTACTGCTTCCTTTGGCATTGGCGATGGGAAGAAATTAAATAATTTTTAATTGAAAATTGAAACTTGAGACTATTAAAGAAGAAATTAAAGAACTAATAGTGCTCCTTTTTGCACTGGTATTTGTTCTTCAAGTTGGCCATTTCTTACCATATTTTCAAATTGGTCCAAATATTATCATATTAATTTTACACAAATCAATTCGTGTTAATTTATATTATTACGACATGTTCATTAGGATATTGATATTGTTAATTTCAATAGCTCCCACAACTGAAGTAATATATGCACAAGGTTATAAGAGGTTTTGGCAAAAGATGCTTGTGTTAGTTCTTCTAGCTAGGACAATTGGGAAGACTTGGAATTTCACAAAACTTCACAAACCGCATGCATTTCTTATTCTAAATCCAATTTTGACCATAGAATTAAATGAATCAAACAATAACCGGACATAAGAAACTCATTAGACCCGAGACATATACTACACCAAATTTCACTACGTGTGATTTAAGCCCTAGCTATAATCTTAACAAAATCTTTTTGATCCACAAGATAACGCTTAATCCAACACTAGATTAAAGCTTAATAAAAAACTAGCACCTTAGATTCATGTCACACATAATCATATCATCAAATTAACACATGATATGACCATATTTCAAGATGAATACAAGTCATTAACTAGAAATCTCAAGCTTGCACTGAAATCATGCTTTCAAGAATACACTTTATAAAATCAACTCAAACCTCAGCTTCATGATTCAAATCAATGCTTAACATGTTGATCTAGCTTCTAAAAAAAATAGTATGAAAGATCCAATCACCAATCTAAAGCTTAGAAGCACACAAGAACCAACTCTCCAAGGGTGCTTAGAGTAACCTCTCAGGTTCACTCTCTTCGAAGGGATCTATGGACTCTTAGCTTAGAAGAACTTGTGTTACACTTGGTGACGGTTTGAGGTGAAGAAAGGAAGGAAGGGTGAGGTTAGAAGGCTCGGTTTGCAGAAGTGAAATGAAGATAGACTTGAAGAGATTTTCGGTAGTGCTTAATGACATTTTCAAATTGTGTGAGTGCATGGGAAGGGTGCAGAGGTAAATAGGGTCACATGTGAAGATCAAATGAGGTTTTGGTTCCACAAGGAAAACCAAATGCAATTGTTGGTTTCTGCCCCAAGTCAGTACACTTCCCTTTCTCGGTTTAGCTTCTTCATTAAGCTCAGTTTGGATCCTCAAGCCACTTCAACTCATCTCAACCCATCTCATCTAATCATTACAATTTTTCCAAATTTCAACTCATCTCAACAACAAGATCGCTTTTGTATAATTACTTTTGTGTTTTCATTTCCAAAATGGCAATGTGCCATTTAGTGTATTAGGTGCTCCATTTGTGATTGTATTTTTTATATATAAATGGCGAAGGAGGCACTTATCCATGAATGACGATGTTGAGAAATTTCTACAAAGCCAAAATAACCTCATGCCAATAAGGTACTCTTTTTCAAAAATTAAGAAAATGACCAAAGGTTTTGGGAAAGATTGGGTGAAGGAGAATATGGCACAGTATTTAATGGAACACTTCGTAATGGACATCTTGTAGCTGTAAAGATGTTAAGCCAATCCAAAGCAAATGGGCAAGATTTTATCAATGAAGTAGCAACCATTGGAAGGATCCATCATGTGAACATAGTGCAACTCATTGGTTTTTGTGTTCATGGTTCAAAGCATGCCCTTATATATGAGTTCATGCCCAACGAATCTCTAAAAAAACACATTTTTTCATCATAGTCAAATATCCTCAACTACAACAAAATATATGATATTGCTTTAGGGGTGGCTCATGGGATTGAGTATTTACATCAACGATGTGACATGCAAATCATAAATTTTGACATTAAGCCTTACAACATTCTTCTCGATGAGAATTTGAACCCCAAGGTTTTGAATTTTGGTTGGGAAAAATTGTACCCTATGGAAGATAGTATTGTTCCTTTGACTCGTGCAAGAGGAATGTTAGGATACATGACTCCTAAAATGGTTTACCAAAACATTGGAGGCATTTCAAATATAGCTTTGGAATGTTATTGATGGAAATGATGAGCATAAGAAAAAACTTGACTGCATTTATAGAACATTTAAGCCAAATTTACTTCCCCACTTGGATATATGATCAATTCCATGATAGAAAGAATATAGAAATACAAGATGCTACTGAAGATGAAAGGAAAATATGTAAGAAGATGATAATAATTGCATTATGGTGCATACAATTGAAGCCTAGTGATCATCCATCAACAAACAAAGTCGTCAAAATGCTTGAAGGAGATGTTGAATGCTTACAAGTTCCTCTCAAGTCACTCCAGCCATCAACAAAGAGAGAGATAAAGGGTGATAGGATAATTCAAATCAAGCTTCATCGGCAATTCAATCACATGAATCAAGTCATACTTAATTTTTATTATTTATCTTTCCAAAATTGAACTACCTCTTTCTACCCTTTTGTAAGAGAAGACTTTGTATTGACTGAACTATGAAAGTTTCGCTTCAAGCCCACAAAAAAAGTGAATATCGACAATAGAAGGTCATAATCTTTCTATGCTTATCATAGTATACTACGTAGTGCCTTAAAATAAGTATCAATCTAAATATAGTTTGATGCTACTCATCCATGTATAAAGTTTTTATACATCTCTCTCTCTCTCTCTCTCTCTCTCTCTCTCTCTCTAATTTCTTTTTCTGTCTCCTTTCATCTATCACTTTTTATTATTTTCTCTCTACTTTTTTTTCATTTATTTAATTTATAAACTAAATATATAAAAAATTTAGATAAGTAGTTGAATAATGGTACTCTTAAAAAATAGTTAATTAAAATAAGAAAAGTAGGATGTAATTAGTTTTTCAAATTAAAAAATATAGAATAACCATTAGAAGTTCTCTTACAATACGTAATGTTTAATCGTCTCGACAAGGTCCATAATAGCAAGTCAAATTTGATCTCTATGGTAGTGTCAATAATATGTTATTCAGAAGTGATCATATTAGTAGTTGGTAGTAATAGATAACCATAGTATGAAGTAGATAATACTAGGCTTATGGTCCATACCATGATGATTTTGGATCTTATTAATAGGCTAAAATTGAGAAAATTCCAATTGATATTTATTAGATTTTTCATGAATAGGCTAGGGCCCAAATATTTTATTTGATGGATTAATATGGAATTTGGAAATTTGTTGATTTTGATTTAGGTACTTGGGATCATAATTACACAAAAAGAATTGTATCATTGGATTCGTTAAAATGCTTAAAAATTGAAGTGTAATAATTATATTTTTTTTATTTTAAAATGTCAATTGGACCAATAATAGGATGCACGTGTCACCATAGTGTATCTCGATATTAGCTGGCGGGACCTTCATGGTAGGTACGTTGGATAACACATCTGTGAAATAGCTTTCCATTACTTTCGTTATTGTTGCAACAAATGTTTAGACTAGAAGACGTGTGGGTTAATATTAAATCAAAACATAGTTGTCGTTCC
Organism: Carya cathayensis; assembly: GCA_011037825.1. Classification (NCBI taxonomy): domain Eukaryota; kingdom Viridiplantae; phylum Streptophyta; class Magnoliopsida; order Fagales; family Juglandaceae; genus Carya; species Carya cathayensis. The sequence goes on from QGSO01001408.1 coordinate 33,391, forward strand.
CAGGCTTTGTCGCATGGAGTAATGATATACTTACACTTCTTTTATTATTTTTTGACTACTCAACTATTTTTTTGCTTTAAATTTGGATTAAAAATCTCTAAACCCTTTTGCTTAATCTAGAAAAAAAAAAATTCAATCAAAATAATGTAATTTAATTAAAAATAAATTCAATTTTATAAAAATAGTCATTTTTATAAAATTGAATTAATTTTTAATTAAATTATGCAATTTTTTTGGTTGATTGAAATATTTTTTTCTAAATTATACATGAAGGTCATATTCTAAAATTTTTAATCTAAATTCAAATAATAAAATGAAAAAAAATAAATACATAATAAAACAATAATAAAATAGATCATATAATGATATCATTATATTGTTGCGGATCCTTTCCATTTCTTCTTTTTAATACTCGGTTATTTCATAAACCAGACTTTTCTTTTTGGAGATGCACATTCAGATTTAATGTTATTGCCAAAATACCCACAATTCTCACCCAACGCATTAATGCACTTAGCTCAACTGCACCCTCTTTTCACTTACACACCCTTTACTCTCGCACTCTCCTTCCTCTTTCTTTTTCCCACTCAGCATCTCTCTCATGCTCTTTTCTTTTAGGCTACATTTAAATGTTAATATGGATTGAGTTAAATTAACGTGTGAATAATAGTATTTTATCGATTCCATTGACATAGGTTTATCTTTTTTAGGTTGAGATAGATTTTAAGTTGAAATATATGAAGTAAGTTAAGATAGTTTAACTTTTTTATAAGAAATCAAAAAAGTAATAAATTCGATCAATTATTTGTTTAAGAAGAAATTTAGATGAGTTGAATTGTATTCAACAACCAAAGACACCCTAATTTACGTAATTTCCACTCAATTTCCGATTGAAGCCTTACCTAACCCGATATCTCTCTCCCTTTCTCTCACACAAAACACTTCCATACTGAAGTTGAGCAAAGCAGATCATTGCCGATTACACGTTTAAACACAATGATTTCTATTATTTCTTCTAGTTCCTTTGAATCCCAGATCACTATGAGCTACCCTCAGCAGGTGACAACCCCAAACACCAAGACCCACCACTATTAAACAACCATTGTAGCCCAGCTCCTCCATAACAAACCACCATAGCTTTAGTTTCCCCCTCACGGTAGCAGCATAAACTAGTAGCAGGAAGCAACAGCTGCAGTTCATGTCTCAAACATGACAGCACTGCTCGAAGGGAAGCTCAGCCTGGCTTGGCCCCAGCACACCCTCAACCACCCTAGCCAACATTGCCACCCACGTGAGCCACCGTAGCATCCACAAGCCCCTGTACAGCCAACCCAAAAACATAACACTCACCCTTCTCCATTGGGAAAACACCACTGTGAGCTTCACCTAACCTTTTTCATGTACGATTTGCCATCGTGTTCTGCAACCACCGCCAGCGACATCAGAGGATGCTGATCGAACCATCTTCGCAATCTAGATCCGCCAATCTCTTTCTTTCCTTTGTTCTCCACCATTTTTCTCGGCCTAATCATGTTGTTTCGAAGCCACGCCACCATGATCCGCCACCTACAAACACTCCATCAAAGGTCTTCCGACCAACACCGATCCACTTCCCTCATGCCCCTCAACCTCATCTCTCTCAGATCCCTTGCGATCTCTCTCTCTCTCTCTTTCTCTATATATATATATATCAATTAGTTGGTTTTAAATCAGTTCGAACCTCACTAATAAATCAAAATATTTTACTCATAGCAATCGACTGCAATGAATTCGATTATCGAAATTTTGACATATTTTGATAAAGAAATACCACTCACCGATGTTTGAAAATTTTAATTTATAAATGCATGTTACAACCATCAACACATGCAAGGTAATTTATCTTATTTAATTAAATTGTGAAACCCACGACCCTTCAGTGCTTCACCCCAAATCTTCCAACCAAAAAAATTTCCAACCTTTCAATAAAAAAACAGTTTGCTCTAATATGAGCCTGGCTTCTTCACGTGTCTTTCTTCCTCCTATCTTTTGTCTTTGTTAATTATCACTGGATATAAATTTGCAAGTAAACAAGGTCAACTTTCTACACCATGAATGCAACTTCACCATACCTTATTTCTTCTCTTGCTTTTCTATGTATGTAATATGTACTATGTGGATAGGCATATTGTACGTACGTAATAGATATGGTTAGTCAGAGGGATTGCATTTTAAGTACTAGAGCAACATAAAATCATTGCTTGCTAGAGTGGAGTTTGTTACATGCCATTAATGGGACTTTCCACTGAAGTGACTGTAGAGCAAAGCCATGAATGGAACTTAAAACCATTTATTTTGCAGGTGTATATGTATATCTATTGTTATTATATATAATGGCTTTAATTTTTGTCAATTTATGGCTGGTGGGATTAAATTAAGGCTAATCCCTATAATCTCTAGTGCAGACTTTGATAGAAAGCCAATAGCTTTGAAAACTCTCAATAAGATTAAGAATTTAATCATTAGGGAGAGTTATTATGATCTCAAGTACTAAGGGACGACTTTCTATACACTACAAAAAATCGGGGGTCTTGCAGCGATTTTATTTTTGTTGGAATAAAAATCGCTGCAATAACATAATAAAAGCAGCGATTTCAGTACGCTGCGTGCCTTTAAAACAGTAATTTTAATTTTCGTCTATTTGCAGCGATTTTTTACTTATTACAACGAAACGTAATGCCGCAAAAGAAAATTATTGTGCACTTGTGAAAATTGCAGCGCCTGTTTGTGCTATTACAACGATTTTCACCATCGGAGTAGAAATTTAGGTTTTAGCAGCGCTGTTTCTTCGCTACTACAGATACTGCCACGCCAAACACCATTTTCACTTTTAATTTCCCCCCCAACTTCTTTTTCCCCCATGTTTGCTCACTCCGATTCTCATTTGCTTGTACATTCTGCAGTTCGATAATTTCCCACCAACAATCTCGCAGCTCAATCCTCCACCTCTAGCCACTCGAGCGTTGCTCCCATTCGGATTCTCTCCCATTCGCGTTTTTGGTTCACCAAAATCATACTTATGCCGAGCTCCCAATCGTAAACCCTAGTGTGCAAACGGCCTTCCACTTGATTCTTAAGCATTGTCTCCGTTTGGAAAGCTGAAGGACTACGTTTCCACCTTTGCTGGAATAGACGATTTCGTGCCTCCATTTCTAGTCCGAAGTTATCAGTCCTCTGTTTTCAAGAATGATCATACGAGGCTCCAGGTATCTCCTATTGCCACTGAGTTTTTCAATACCCCTTTACGAGTAGGTTGCATTACAAAAGTTGTTGTTTTTTTATGTACACTTGTCGGTCTTTTGGTTGATGTGAAACTGATGTGCCATACGTTTGTTTGAGTTAAACTTTTGTGTGTCTGCCTCTTGTGTTTGGATTGCTCAATCAGTTGTGTGTATTAGATAATATTTTTATTAAGCAAATAGAACTGCTTGTAGCTGAACCAGATGCAATGATTTGAACAACAACACCCAGAAATGGTGTTTGGACAAATTTAACCTGTGGGATTCCAGCGTACACGTATTTATCTTGTATTGTATGATGGAAAATACATATATAGATACATTATAACATAACATCAAAGGTATAGCAATGGTAAAAAAGAATAAAAATTCTGCAACATACAAGTGGTGCCAATGCTTTAAAGTTAGTTCCTTTCTCCATCTCATGACTGGTGGTATTTGGTCTTGTTTTACCAACTGTTTTAATTAAGTAAGTTAGTGATATATTTATAGAGCCAAGCAAATAGTTGTCTCTATAATGAAATGTGGAAAGGCCCAACTTCAGTTCCAAGAATTCAAACTCCCATACTCTATAAATAAGACAGGAGCATATAGATTTTTTGTCTTTTGTTCTACTGCTCTAAATATGACGAAATAAACATTAGCAATGGAATAGTTTGAGGGATGTATAGACTAGAAGTACTAATTCCCTTCTGCCCCCACTATGGGCATCTCATTCAATCAATATTATTGTATTCAGTTCGTGTCATTATAGGCCTTTCAACCATACAGGCCTGATTATGGCTTTCCTACTGAATTAATGCAAAAACTGTTAAGGCTAGAGTCTAACAGTCAACTAATCAGCCTCATAAAGCCTAGAATGGAAGATTATCACATCTCAATTATGACAAAACTTAACCCACTGATCTGGTAGGGACAGCACACATAGTATTTGCATAGCTTGCACATTTTTAAAAGAGATTAACTAACCTCTTTTCATATTGACATTCAGTGTGCTATAGATTGACGATGAATATTTTAACATTACAACTTCTCTGGTGCATAAACTAATTGAGGACATAAACTCATTATGTCCTTAATCATTTTATATCTATGGTTGCTGGGGTGAACAGCAGTCATCCTTAATCTCTTCAAGAAACCTCTAACCTTAGATCACTTGAATTTGTGAGGAGGTAACTTATGTAAATTAGGTTTATTAACAACTTTTAAGTTGTCGAAATTATGCTTTTTTATCTAAATTCCAGCCCTCCTCAATCTAGATTCCCACGTCTAGCACTTGATATGGACTTAAATTTTTGCAACAATTTATTTTGGGCAGTTTCTCAGTAGCTAAATAGTAAATGTTAATTATTACTACTGCATCGGGTCAAGGAGTCGCCATGTGTTTGAGCTGTAAAATTGCATATTTTAGCTATTTAAAACCAATGTATTTCAATTGCTTCGTGATATTATTATTGGTTTTAGATGGAAAAATAGTTAATAAGCATAAATACGAGTCGTGATTTTTAATTGATTAATATCATGTTTATGCTTAATTTTATAACTATGATTTAATTAGACAATATTTCCTCACATATATAATATATTTTTAATAATCTATTTTCCCTTTTAATTTATTTCGAATGTTATCTTTATTTTTTTTCAGTTCAAATAAAATTCACGAGATCCGGTTCTGATCTGAAGCGCATGTTATAAAGTTTTTCAAAGCGGTGAATTTGGACAGTTGAAAAAAAAGACTTTGAACATAAGAGAATTCTCGGCGAAAATGAAAATCATGGAAACACGTTTTTAAGTGGAAAAATAATTCGGTGGACAGCACATGCAAAAAGTTGTCGTCGGCTTGAGAGAGTTGACGTGGGAGAGTTTTTTTTCTTCAGCTTGGGAGAGTTGGACGTGGCTCTTGCAATTGGACAGCGAACCTTTCAATATTAACGGAAAGCAAGCTACCAAACCGAAAGCAAAAGAGAAGAGTTTATGTGGGCTGAGGGGGACGGACAAAGAGGTGAAGGAACGGACAAGAAACAAACATGGAGCCAAAGCTGGGTGATGTGAAGGACTGAAACGGACGTGAAGGAAGGAGAATAAAAAGAGATGAGAGAGAACTGGGTCTGGACGTACGCTGGTGCATGGGTCAACATTTACAGAAACGTGTTTCTAGCTGGAAGTTAGAGAGAGCTTTCGGTGATCTCCTGGCATGTGGAATAAAAGGAAGAGATCTTTGGCGGCTGGAAGGCTGGACAAGAACATAGTGGAGTGATTTACGGAACTGAGGGGAGAAAGAAGACATGCAGAGGCTTTAAAAGAAGCAGAGGGAGTTGAGAGAACTAGAGGGGGGACTTCCCAAGTCCCTCCTGGCTGGAGTGAGACTTGGCTGGGAGGTGGAAGGGAACCAGAGGGTTACGGAATGGAGAGGAGTAGATAGGAGGGTTGTGAAAGAAAGGTGAGAAACGTGCGGGGACTGGGCTGGAGATGAGGAATTAACGGACAGAAAGCGATGGACGTGGGGAGTGAAGGAAAGAAAAGAAAAAAAAAATACAAAACGGAAAAAATAAAGAAGAGAAAAATATAGGCGCAAGGAGAGACGAAAACGATGAAGCTTACGTTGGAGCTTCAGACGGAGGAGTTTTGCGGGAGGCAAGTTTACGTGAGGAGCTGTGGGTGTTGAACGAAGGGAGGAGCTTCAGACGGACAGAAAGGATTTTCGTCTGGCTCTTGGGAAGCTTGGGACGAACAGGATAGACAGGAACAATGTTTCATTTTCTCTTCACTTTTCTTGTGTTGTTTTATTGTGTTTTATTTTAATATCATCATGAACAATGTTTATTTTATTTTTATAGCATTTGTAATAAATATGTTTGGCTAAATTTTCATACTAAGGTTAGAGGTGAAGTTTAATGCTTTGAAAATTATTTTCGGATCGACGACAAATTTATTTTGCGAGCTTGATCGATTGAAGGATTTTATTATTGGATATTTTGGTTATCTATATATTTATCTTGATTCATTGTGATTTCTGAATACAGTGAATGCTTGAGGAATCCCTGTGATAGTCAAATAGATTTGTAAATGTTATAATCATTAATCGTTTATGCTCAATCATTCGTAACTATTTTTCTTGATCTTAAATGCTAAATTTTCCAATTAAATGGAATCATTATTCTAGTTTAATTGAAGTAATTCGATCGGAAACAATATTTTAAATTATTAAATAGATCCTCGAAACCTTAGTCTTTTTCCGTATCAACACAGCTTATCATTTCAATTGCGCATTTTTTTAATATTTTATTTTCATTTGTTTGAGAGAATTTTTCACATTAGTCAATCCCTGTGGATTCGATCCTGTAAGGTACTACAACACCTGTATACTTGCAGGTAAAACTGCACTAAATTTTGGTTCATTAATTTGAGTCAAAGTCCATGCATCTCCTGCATACTTAAAAAACTGAACTAGCTGACTTTCCAGTTATTTGTTTCCCTATCCCTTTTTGACCTTTGGTTGTATGCTCTGTGCTGTAATTCAATATTTGATTTGTAAGAGCTTTTTCTGATGATTTCCCACTGGGTTCTGTTAAATAAACTATGTGAAGTATACACAGATTTAATTTCTGTATCATATCAGACATCATATATTACGCTGATATCATGACAGTGTCCCCTCTCCCATTTCTGCAATTAACCATCATCACGTTTCCTTTACTAATAGTCATGCTTCTTGATATTTATCTCTGACATGTTTCTTTAAGATGAGCACCACAGTGGAAAAAATATTGATTAGACTACAACCATTCAACTTTGACTGCATTGACTTGTAGAATGTGGTTTAAGATCCAAAATTGTTGATCTTTGGATATCAACAATCAATTAACCATCTGGACTTCTGTAAATTTGTGTCAATTTTGAGTTATTTTCAAATTTTTTATTCTTCTTTGCTTCTTATTTTGTTGTATTAACAGTCATTTCTCTGTTTTGCTACTTTTCCAACTGGTCAAATGTTCATTTTTCTTTGTCCTTACTAGTATATATATATATATATATATATATATATATACTATATATATGGAAGCACAAGATTGTTAATACCTCAATTATAAGGGGATTGCCTCATACCAAAAAAATATTGGGGCTAAATGCCATTCTTGGTAAGATTGTATACGTTCATCAAGTTTAACAACTATATATCCCCTACGACAGTCTATGTTGTATTTACTTTTTTTAACTTAAAATTTTATGAAACGATTTTAATAGGCGAAGCCCATGTACATAGGATTTGACAAATTAAGAAGAATATAACATAGAATAGTACCTGAAATGCAGCATGAGGACGAACCATTCTATACATTATATCTAAACACTGTGTTTATTTGATGAAACAAGTGATGATATATTAATGAAAGTTCATAGCTGCAAATGCACTTTTCTGTGAAGAATAATTGGTTGTTGTTTGAGTCAGAAAGGTTGAAGTTTGTAATATGAGACAATGCACCCTTTATATCTGCATTTTGTGTGGGGGTTGATGTGGGTATTAGACGTTTCTCACACACAAACGATAGTTTTTGTCAACCTCTTCAAAGCTTGACCTTGATATGGGAGAAAGAGTACTAGATATGAATCTTGGAAAAGTGTGAAACATGTGGTGTGTATATATTAACGTTTATATCTAGATTTCCTAACTTCAATTAGATTTTTCTCACTCTCTCAAACTCTCCTTTTCATTCTGTGTTTTTGTTTTTGTGTTTTTTTTTTTAGGTGGAAGATTTTACATATATACTATTAAATACTTTGTAGGGGTAGGGCCAAAGGGTTTTACTTGCTTAATCGGCCTCGTATACATAATCGGCCTAGGATTATGTCCATCGATTGCCTTAAAATGCAAGGAAAACCAAACCTTTAGATGGTGTTTTTTGACTTTTTAACATGATCACTGAAAACTCCCATGCAGTGAGAAGCTGCCACATTTTCGTGCATTTTGATTAATATTACTAAATATTGTTTGTTTTAGTGCTTCCTATTATACATATTGCTAGATGAGCTTCCACCCATCGATATTTACACATAATATCGATGGTGCATTTCTCTTAAGTTTTATTCTGATATTGGCATTCGTTCAAATCCTCTACATCTGTTATTGAATATTAGTTTTCTATTTCAAAAGTGGTAAAACTTATATCGAAAATATTTAAAAAAACAGGTGTGGCCTTCAGCTCGTGTAAATTGCATTCTACTAGCCTTTGTGACAGCTTACACTACAAACTATCATCTGTTGTGTAGGTTGAACGGATGTGCAGTGGGATCTTAGTGCACATTACACTTGTGGTTCTGTTTCCTGCATCTGAGTTGTGCTCCTTTTCTGTGCATCTGTATGATGGGTCTGTTTTGGGGGCAGTTGGTTGCTGTCATTGGCCAGTTACCAAGACTCAGCACTTTCATTTTCTTTTCTTTTTCTTGGTTTTTCTGATCTAATCTCTTTTC